>CAUYRT010083608.1:0-40123 GCA_963574885.1 Lepilemur ruficaudatus | reverse complement strand
AAAAATAGAAAGAAATTAATTGGCCAACTAAAAATATATAGAAAAAATTAGCTGGGCACGGTGGCGCATGCCTGTAGTCCCAGCTACTCGGGAGGCTGAGGCAGAAGGATCGCTTGAGCCCAGGAGTTTGAGGTTGCTGTGAGCTAGGCTGACGGCACGGCACTCACTCTAGCCCAGGCAGCAAAGTGAGACTCTGTCTCAAAAAAAAAAAAAGAAAAAAAGAATATATGCACAGAAAGTTCATCAGCCAAGGAGGGTCTGGAGTAGACGCCATCAGGCAATTCAAGAAGCTTGGTCTTAAGAGAACCAGGCAGACTTCTCTCTCATTTCCTACTTCTCCCCCTACAGAGCCAGGCATCTCTAAATCTGTTCTGCCCCTTTGTTCTTGCCCTTTCTGCTACCTTGAATACCCTCCCTTCCCTCCAACACCCATCCGCCAAGGTCTATTTTTTTCACAAAGCCCTCTCAGATTCCTCAAAGATACATTGCAGTATAACGAAGTTTTAGAAACACTAAAGTGAGACAGAGAGTTAACACCTTTGCTTCTGCCATTTTCAAGCTGCATGAGATCTTAGGAGAGTTACCTCATCTCTGTGAGGCTCGGTTTCTTTATCAGTTAAATATAAATAAAATAGGCTCATATGGGGACTGAATGAAACAATGTATATATAACACTTAGCATCATACAATAAATGGTAGTTTTGTACTTTTATTACAATTTTCCCTGAAATCATATTATTTGTACCCTTAGGAGTGAATACTTTGTACTTTGTATTTTAATTATTGGTGAAATCACTTATCTCCTTTACTATGAATCCTTGACAACAATAATCACTTACGTATGAGTCAGAGCGCCCTATCTGCAATTGGTAAAAACCTGACTCAAAATGGCTTTAGCAATAAAGAGAATTCATTCATAACTAAAAACTCTAAGAAGATCTAGAGTCTCAAAAATGTCAACAGTGGTTGTTTTCTATTTTTCTTTCTGTGTTTGTGTGTCTGGGCAGGGGGGTTGCCTTTAGCAGCTCTATCCCGAGATCCATCCAGCTACCAGTCCAGTGGAATGAAATGGTGTCTTCCAATAGTTCCAGCTTCTGGAGTTAAGTCCTAAAACTTAGCTTATCCACTTGCCTACTCCTAAACCACATATCTATGGTTTAGGTGGCAATGGTTCTAATTGGTCAGATCTGGGTAATGTGACAAACTGCTTGTTGCAGAGTGATGTCATCCCTACAGGACCCATATTTAGAGTGAAAAGGAGACGTTTCCCTGAAGAAAATCAATATGTGGTGACTACAAAAATAAGGAATGGATATTTAGAAAGAAAAATAATACTATAGCATTTTGTAAGCCACACCCTACCTTATAAATGTGGAAGTCATCATAGCCAATATCCTTAGTTTTCGCAATCAGTCTCATCCTAAGTGGCCTTCAAGTCCACATACACACTAAAGACAATATCCTTCATAATCATGGAGGGAAGTATAAATCAGCTATCTTGAATGCCAGATAGCATTCAGTTTTGTTATCTTCTTCTTCCAGCCAAAATGGAGTAACAGAGACCAGATTCATTCTCCCGCCTGAAACAACCAAGAGAGCCAAAGTATGTAAAATATCAGTTTTTAAGACATTGAATATGAGGCAACAAAAGACAGTGATCTCTTTTGAAGCAAATTTATTTAGAACTGTTAATTAGAAGTTGAACCCCGAAAAATTAAAGGGCATACAGATGATCCAGGGGCTATAAATATATGCTCTAACTTTGAAATAGGATTTCTAGCACCATTCTACACCCCCTTCTTATTTATTAAATAATTTAGCCTTTGTTTTGGCCTTAATAAATCTAGGTATCTGCTGCACAAATCAACAGAAATCTGGTAGGACATTAACATTTCATTATGGAAACTGAGTATGCCTGCAGAAGATGAGAGGATGGGCCTTTGAGAATGTTCAAAGTGATTCATATTTGTTAAATTCCTGAAAGAAAAGTAAGTGTAACTGCCATGGACTTTATCAACTTCCAGGTCTTATCAATTTGTCTCAGTCTTTCCCAACAGACTGGAACTAATGTGTAACACTGTTGGAGGGCAAATTAAGGTTTCTCATGATGAATTTTAAAGGAAATCTTGATACATGCTGACTATTTATTTATTTGTATTTTTAGTGTTGGGGCAAGGAGGGAGAAAGGAGATGCAGATGGATTTGATTTTTACTCTAAATTATTGATAGGTAGGTGTTGGGTGCTTTCACATATGCAATCTCATGTACAAAATGGGGTAGAGACAATAGATAAAGAGTGGTAGCATTTCAGGCACCATATCTTAAAAATAAGAGACAGTTTCTCATAAGTGAGACTTTTAAGCAACCACAAATAACTCTGTATGGGCAGTCAATTCCTCTGCCCTACCTGGCATAAGACTGGCCTTAACTTTAGGGCTAAACACACCATCCTCCCCTCAGCCCACCCCAAATTCAGAAACTGAATTTTTTAAAACTATCATCTATTCTGACCTGAAGCAAAAACTAGTGTGTCTTATCTGAAATCTACATTAAGGGAGGAAAAATATGTCCTGTTCTGACTATGCAAGTTTACCATTTAGTATGTTAGGGAAGCTAGAACAGTGTGTGCTAGTTGAGTGAGGTCCAAAAGTACAGACTGTAAGAAATATGCCACCTTCACTCAGTTCAGAAGGATCCCTATGTTCCTGACTTGCACAGTCTGTGCTGTACACAGCCTGTGAGGGGGAATCTTAATCACATTAATTCTATGACCTCTAAAAAGCAGCAGTACTGCTGTTTAATGGTGCGTAACAGCTCAGCCTCCATGTTTACAATTCAGGACATGAAGAGTAGGGCTTGGGAACTGGGGGTGGTGGGGAAGGAAGGCAGACAGAGACAGAAGGAGGCTTAGAATATAAAACAGTAGCAAAAGCTTAGGACCTAGTGTCAGTAATCCTGGAATCTCCTCTAATCTGTGCCACTAATTTCTGGTGACCTGGACAAGTCCTTTTTCCTCTCTGACTTCCATTTTTATCATCTCAACAATGAAGGTGTTGGACTAATGATTTCTAAAAGCCTTTCTAGCTCCAAGATTCAATGATTTTAGGGACTCCTTGAACTCCCTCTGACAATGACTCTTACTCTATATCAACCTTAAGGAAAATAATAAGAACTCATAACCTCTTATTGTTATATGGCCTACTTCAGTTTACAAAGTGCTCTTCATATATATATATAAAATATATATTTTATATCTCTATATATTATTTGATCCTAGCAGTAGCCTCCTGCGTTAGGTACAGTGGTATATTCATCCCTAGTTGACAGATGAAGTAACTGAGTCTTAGTGGCTAACACTTACTGACTGCTTTCTCTTTGTCAATGTGCTAAGCATGTTACATAGATCATCTCTTCCTTAATCCTCATGATGACCATTCGAAGACTTTTATGATAGGTAATAAAATTATTTACATTTTACGGATGAAAACACTGAGGCAAAAAGAGGTTCACTGATTTGCCATGGTCACCTAGGTGTCAAGTGCCTAGGTTTCAGAGTCTTACACTTAACAATTATGCTATATACTGCTTCTCTTGTAAGGGCACAAATGGAGTCTTGTCTTTGGGAATAGGAGGTAAGGATAGGAGAAGAAACATCCAGAATTAGGGAAAACATAAACCTGCTTAGGGAAGGCTGACCCTTGGCAATATTGTGAATAGTTTGTCTTTGTTGCCTTTTGACATCTCTTTCGACATCAGGTCCCCAGTATCAATCAAGACTTATTTTCATAGGCCCTACTCTCTAAAGTCCAAGGAGATAGTAAACAAAGGGTTGCCAATACATATCAGCCAAGTGGGAATCTTTAAATAGCTGCATATCTTAGATAATTTGATTGAATTGGCCTAATTTACAGTCAATTCTTAAGCTTTTCAGGTGATTCCAATGTGTAGTCAGGGTTCACAACGAATATTGTTCTCAGTCTTGGCTACACATTGAAATCATATGGAAAGCTTTTAAAAGTTAACAAAGTGCCCAACCTTCAGAAATTCTGATGTATTAATAATTGATCTGAGGTGTAACATCAACTTTGGGATTTTTATAAGCTCCCAAGTGATATTACTGTAGATCCAGGGTTGAAAATCACCGATCTGTCCAGAAGGCCTAAGATCTACTATAGGTTCCACCATTCACTAGCTAAATAACCTTGGGTAAGTAGCTCAATCTCAGGCATAGTTTCTTCATCCTAAACATGGAGAAAATAATAATAGTCACATTGTGGAGTTCTGAGAATTATATGAGATAAGCCTTGTAAAGGGCTAATATTTGGCATGTAGTAAGTGCTTAAAAATAGCTATAATGGTAAGCTACTATGCAAGATAAAAAATATTTGGTAAATTAAGTCCTACTAACGCAATGGTTCTCAAACTTTAGCATGCACCAGAATTATCTGTAGGCTTGTTAAAACACAGATTGCCTCTCTCTACCCATACTTTATGGCATTTTTTAAGCCACACCCTACCTTATAAATGTGGAAGACATCACATTTGTAACAAGTTTCTAGATGATACCGATGCTGCTGGTTTGAACATTACACTTTGAGAAGCACTATAGTAGGATATTAGCTTTAATAGTTTCAGGGTTCCCTCCAAGAGTATGCATAATTTTAAAACACCCCCAAAATGTTATAAGGGTGGAACTTAAGATACTTTAGTTGACAAATAGTGGAGAGAGAGTTTGGGGCAGGAGACATCCTTGTAGGAAGCTGACTATGCCACTGAATTTTAAGGTGAGTCCCTGTGGGCTTCCCTGGGCTATTTTTGAAAGCAGGAGACAGATCAGAGGCTGCTTTGAATGAGGTTTTATAACAGAGTAGAGGCAGCATCAGATTTTTTTCCTTTCCAGCACTATTTCAAGAGTGCTGCCCTTTCCCCTCCTTCACACTCCCAACTTAAAAAAGGTGCCCCTAAAGTGGATCACCTTCACAGAAGAGTTAAATTTATATCTAAACTTACGATTAGGCTTGTAAAACACATTAAGATGGTTGGGATTCGATTATTTCCTACTTAATAGTTTCAGAGAAATGAAGACTTTTTCCAGTGTGTCTGAGGAGGTTATGACAAATGGAACAAGGCTGGCAAATTTGTGCCCCAGCCCTGACAGCTGCTGAGGTCATCACTTCTGGGAGGGATAAGACAGGCTCTGAGCCCAACGGAGAGGCTGGCAAAGCTTGTCTGCAGAATACTCTTCCCACATCTTTTCAGTGTCTCTGCCAGGTACTCCCCTCACATCGCCCAATCCTGACTTCCTAGCTCTCCAACTATTTCTGGGCAGCAGTTAATATCCACACTCTCACTCCAAACTCTACTTGTACTTAATTTTTATTTCTCTAATATCTGGCTAGGGCTAGGTAGTTGACTTGCTGAATTTAGATACATAAATTCACACTGAATGTGTGAATGGTTGATACTACTTAATGGGATATTTATTTCAAGGAATTTGTATAAAAAGCAGCAGCTCAAAGGAATGAGTCTCTAGGCATTGTGGCTGGTGGCAAAGAGTTGTATTTGTTGGATTTGTTTTGATGTGTGATATGGTGGTCATGGGGACATTTTGAACCATTCCTCACATCATACCCTCGCCATCTTTGGGAGCAATAAGATAATTTTATTGCTAGGTGGTATTTGGGCAAATGATGCCAATATTCTGTAGGGCAGAAAAAGTGAGGAGACCATTGGAAACTTAGCTCCACAGGTAGTTGGGTTTGACCTTGGAGAGATCAGCTATTATCTTCACTTCCAGGTATTCATCTATAACAGGAGGTTAACAATATCCTGCCCTGCCTCCCTTCCTAGTGAAAATGAATTTTTAAGACACATGTGAAAGGATGCTTTAAATTGAAGGTGTTAGAGAAATTCACATTTTTGAATAATTGAATAATGATTATAATAGTAAAACAATCATAGTGACAAATCCTTGCCATAGAGAAAAATAAGTTGAAGTTTAGTAAATTTTTTAGATCATTAAAAAGTACTCTCTTGATGCAAATTAAATATTATCATTCCTCTTATCTAAGAGCCAAGAAAGCCCAGTGATTTGATCTGAATACAGCATACTTTATCAGGCATGTCCTTGTTTGGGTCTCAATGTCCCCATCTGTTCCAAGAGGGGGTAGGAGGCTGGCTATTCATAGATAGCTTGATCTTCTGGGTATTCGCAGGGAGGAAGGAAGCCCAAGGAAAAGCTGGCTGCCACTGCAGCCTTCTCTCCAGTCCAGAAAGGGTAGTCCAAGAGCCAAAGAATAAACAGGGACCCTTTTGTGGAGGTCTGTACTTTGGAGGCTGCTTGGAGAACCCTGAGTGGCCCGCTGTTTCCCCTCCTAGTAAGCTGCTTTCAGTGGAAGATTTACAAGTTCTAGAGACTCTCCAGAACATTAAGACCCTGGTCTACACTGGCTCATAGCTCCAGGGAGTAAGTAGAAATAGTTGTTTGATCAATAGTAAATATTACAAGGACTTGAAATGATCCAGGACCACTTCTCTTTGAATCATCCCACTAGGGAGGAGACACAGCTAACTTGTGGCTCTTGCTGTATTTGCCCGGGTACGGGCAGCCCTCAGCCCCAACCTCTCAGTATTGAATTAAATGAGCAGAGCCTGCTCATGCAGAGAAGGCTTAAGACAATGAAACTCTGTATTCAACCCCAAAGGCCCTAACAATCTCCCATCTTCAGACTCAGCTCTCATGGTTATCCAGTACAACTTGTTCTAGGGGAAAAAGCAAAGGGCTGCAATGAGACGATCATCCCTGCATTAAGGTGGGCATCGAGAGTCATTTCATTGTTACATCTGGGCTTAATTTATTAATAAGAATTGGGGTTGCAATGGTGAGTAACAGAGTGTTTCTAAAATGTTTATCTCCACATAAGCAAGAAGAGGGATGCCTCAGACAGGGATTGCCTTATAAATAGAAGCAGTCCATTTAAAATAATCTTCTCATAAGCCTTGCACTTATGCCTCATATTCTACTGGCAGTGCTTAAGAATTACCCTCTTCCTAAGATCTTAAAATGGGAAAACAGCACATCTAGTGATTAAGAGTCAAGGTTCCAACAGAGGCATAGACATTTATTAATTCTTTATCTAAGGCAAATTGCTTAATTTCTCTAAAGTTCAGTTTCCTCATCTGTAAAGAAGGGTAAAGATTAGTACTTTCATCGAAGAGCTGTAATGATCAGAGATAAATGCCTTAGCACGGTGCTCAGCACATAGGAAATAGCAAAAGAAAAAAACATGGTAGCTATTATTACCTAAAATCCAAATTGTCCTGCAGATTTGCCTAAGTCTTCATGAGTGAGTTTGGCAGATGCCTCTTTTTCAGAGACAATTCAGCACAATGTAAACAGCATGGATTTTGGATTCAAACAGACTTAGGTTTAAGTCCAGGCTCTCATTCCTTAGCTCTGAAACTCTAAGTCACTTTATTTCTCTGAGCCTCAGGTTCAGCCTATTATAAAATGGGAATAATATTTAACCTTCTGGGACTGTTGTAATAATTATAAAAGATTATGTTTGAGACACATCTGGTGTATAGTAAGCACTCAATAAGCATTAGTTTCTTCTCGGGAAAGCAATGGACTCTGACACATGATGGGAGGGAGGCTGCTGAAAGTAGGGCAATGGGTGTTAAAACGAAAAGCTGGGACACTGGAGACAAACTTATGCCTTCTGGCTCTAATCTGGGACATGCATAATCTACAATTAAGATGATGGAAAAGACATAAGGATCCAGTGCCATAAAAATGTTGGTACATCATAATAAAAAAGGCAACACAGACAAGGTGTAACCGTGTATGCGGTTAGGGGTCAATCTACAACAAAGGGTATTTAGTGGGTTTCCCATGCTCATTGTAAGGCTTGTCTTTATACCTAAAGACCATTCCACACCTGTAGGCATATAATGGGCTTTTCAACTGTTTGTGAGACAGTTTAGCATGAGAACTTTGCCCAGTAAGGGGCCTGCTGGGATGGTGACTGGCTGAGCCTATCAGATGCTCTCTCACAGAGTTTGAAAGAAAGGTTGGTTATGTCAATAATGGGTGCTGACTGGAGCAACATAAACAGAGTAAGTCAATAATGGTCATTACATCATCACAATGCTTTAATATTAGAGGCAGAAGCAACAGACATCAGCTTCTGAAGGAAACATTTATTAGACTTATTAATAATCTACATCTCTTCTCAGACTGCTAGAGCTACCATTGTACCCTCAATATGTAAAGATCCCAGTTATCTATGAGCCCTGGTTGTGAGATTATCAAAATGGTGTCCCACCTTCTGTGCTTCTGTGTCTCTTTATAAATCTTTAGCAGAGGTGATCGAGTACATCTAGGTTCCTAAAAACTTAGAAATATCTTGGTGGGAATTTCAGCCCTGCCACTTACTAGTTTCCTTATCTGTGAAATGGGAGTTGTAAAGATAGAGTTAATAGATGCAAAACATTTAGAATAGCACTTGGTATATAGTAACTGTTCAAAAACTGTTAACCATTCAAAAGTAACAGCTTGAGTCTGTTCTCTTATCTGTAAAATGGGATTATATTCACATCATAAGGTTGTAGGACTAAATGAAGTAACACAGGTAAAAGAGCGCATTACTCTGTAGCTGCTACTTAATATATATGTTGGCTATGCCTTTCAGTCCCTTAAAAACAAAATATTTTGAATCACAAAACACTCATCTGGGTAGCGTAGTATTATTAATATAAAAAGAGGTCTGGGCTTTACACATACTAGGGGCTGAATAAATAATGTGAAAAGTTCCCACTTTAATGAGTGTTGCCATTTTGAACCTCTCTTTCACTCTCCAGCCTCATACCCAGCCTCAGAAGCATTGTGCTGCCTCAGATATGGTTCTACTTGGAGATTTGTAACAGGAAAATTTTTCCATAGGTATAGGTCTTCTTGGTAAGATAATTTTAGGTCGCTCACCAGTGGGATGGTGTCACTATCCTCACCCTAGCTAAGTAATGCTTGTTCTTTATGAGGCTTATAATAGGTGCCACACATGGGAATAAAAAAACCTCACTTAGATCCAACATTCATTCTTTTCTAAATAGGCATTTTTCCACCTGAAGGGTCTCAAAAAGGCATACTGAGCTGGCAAATCTCAACAGATTATAGCAATTGGGATTTTTTTTTTCCTCCATTACCTAGAAAGCATCCTCCATCATGGCTCTCTCCCTTTCATCTAACCCCAGATTGGGTTCTGAGACTCCATTTGATTGATTCTAAAGAAACAGTCAAAATTCCATAGAGAAAGCCCTTGCTAATTATATAGTTACTTTAACACCCATATTCCTTTAAGTGACATAAAATCACCATGCTATGTTTTCTGAAACTTTTCCTCACAATGATTTCGTATCATTTTTATAAAGCAAAAGCTAAACATGTAAGCTCCAGCCTGATCAAGTTTGAGTGAAATTTCCAAGAAATAAGTACATAGAGTTCATTTTATGAAACTTCGTTTGGAACAGAGGACCTAACTTTGTGTTAATGACCAAGAGACATATTAAATGAAGACATTTTCCCTTCCCATACTAAATTTGAAAACATAAAACCATACAATTTATTTTATAAGGATAAATTTCCCTTTAACATTCCATTTATACTTTTCTAATTGGAAGCTGGAAGGCTTTTAGCTGTCTGGCAGACAAAATGGATTAGTGGTTAATATATAAACTACTTATTATGTAACACAGGCACGCTTGTCATTTATTTGTAACAAGGCACTTTCAACAACATTGCAGTAAAGAAGCAATATATTTACAAGAATATAGTTTCAATAGGTTAGACAGATTTCATTTTTGCAATTTCAGTTGAATGATTTTACCAATATATCTTCCTGCTTGGGAACATTTTCTAGTATGGAAAAATGAAAAGCTTCAGTATAAGTAAAACTGGGGTCTTTTTTTTTTTTTTTTTCTGAGATGGGGTCTTGCTTTGTCACCCAGATGGAGTGCACTGGCCTGATCATAGCTCACTATAGCCTCAAACTCCTGGGCTCAAGTGATCCTCTCATATAGTTGGGATTACAGGTGCAAAAGCCACAGTGCCCAGTTTAACTTTGTAATAAATTAATTCCATCTGTTAACTTCTGGGAAAAAAATGGATGTCATTTCCAAATGGAAGTAAAGTCATTTTTCTGACAGCTCAGACTAAGGAAAAAAGGAACCAATCCTCACCTAGAAACAGTGCTAAATACCTGTTTCTACCTTCCTTTAGTCAAGAATTTTACTAGTTTTCACCACCTGTCTCTGTAATAAAATCAATACATTACATACTGGGGGTAGCACTATGGATGAGGAATAAGACCAGGTGTCTTATATTAATAGTGGCATGAGCATTAGATGTGAAGTGAGACATTTGTGATCAAATTCCAGCTCTGTTTTCTATTAGCTGTATGAATCTAGGCAATCTAATTAAGTTATCAGCCTGTTTCCTGTTCTCTAAAAATCAGGATAAAAATCATCCACATGCTCACATGATTCTTTTGAAAATTAAATAAATCATAATATATCAAAATAGCCAGAATAGTGCCTAATACACAGTACATGCTCAACAAATGTGATGGACCCAAATCTCTCTGATGTTTGGTCTCTTCTTCCATAAAATGGGAGATGGGGTGAAATTAGATGTTTTCTAGGTCTTCTGACACAAAAGATCCAAAGACCATAAAAAAGACTGCATTTAGAATTCTTTTGGGAAAATTGTAGAAAATAATAAAGAATGGAGGGAATGCACTGTACTAGTGCAACTCATTGCAATCTATGCAACCAATGTACTCTGAAACTATTTGTGGAAAGGGAATCTGAGGCCCAGAATGAGGTGAGAGGATTATCCAAGTTAAAAGTTAGCATTAGAGCTAAGGCTAGAACCCACATGAATCACTGTAAGTCAGATGACCCAGGGCTTTTTCCTCTACAGTCTACGGAAGAGGCAATTTAGATATTATGTGGAAGCTGTTATACTATTCTCACTAAATATGCAGAAAATCAGGCTTAGTTTGTTTTTGGCATCCTCTGAGTCATTTAGTTCTTACTTTCTCCACAGATAGCTGGTACCCTTACATTCTCTTAGGATAGTCCAGATGCTCCTTTCCCATAACTTACTAAAATATAAAGCAAACTCATCCCTTATCATAATTTACCTGTTCTATCTCCTATTCATGTTTCCTTTCTGTAGCAATGATTGGTAATAAATTCATCAGGCAAAATAATCCAGCCCATAGCATTTACCTAAAATGGTTCATAGGAAGGTGGAAGATTTTAGCTTACAGGCATATGAGGATGGAAGTAATTTTTGTCTGCCATGTTGAAGGTGCAGCAAAATGTTTCTGAGCATTTGACCTTATACAAGTTCAACCAAATGATATAATCAAATACTTAGGAATAAAATCAGGAGAAAAAGAGATTGATAGGGAACTAAAACTGAAGGTAAATTAAAGGTGCCATGATGTCTTTCATGATAGTATAATCTGATGTGTTACTCTTCAATTATAGAATCAATTATCAAATTAGAAATGTAATTATACTAAAAAGGTAAGAGTTCACAGGTTGTGGGGCAATTGGTTTAAGAATAAATTCTAAGAAAGGAATTTTTGTTACATTTGTAAGATAACAAATAGATGAATCTAAAAGTAAAACCTGATGTCTATCAATTTTTTTTTAAAAAATTCAAGTATGGTATTGCTGTTAAATCAAAGTATGAGCAGTTATCTTTACATTAGAATCATTTACATTTCTAGATTTAAGTAAGCATTATTCACAATTTAAGAATTTTTATTAACGTCAAAAGAACAAATGATACACAATTCCCACCAACGGAAAATTTCATAGATATTTTTTAGTCTGTAATGATCTCTTCTACGGCTCCCCAGCATGTTCCAATACAAACAAACTTACCCTTTAAGTAGAAAGGAAAAAGCATCAATTATAAACAAAATGGAAGATTCCCTCACTGAGGTCACAATCATACAGTCAAGTACCAAGACAGTTAAATAGGTTTAACCCAAATTTAACAGAAGAGTAATTTCTCATTTCATTAACCAGTGAAAAGAGTCTTCGCTCATATACATTCTCATATGGATGGGGTAGGAAACATAATTTATGAATAGTGAATACTTAGCAAAAAGTCTCTCCATAACTGCACTTTGAATGTCTTCATGACTCACAACAGAAAGATTTTCTGAATAGATCTGCTCTTCAATAGAACTTTATGAAATATTGGAATTGTTTCATGGATCAATTTTTAAGTAAGGAAAAACATCTGACTTATTTGACCTAGCTTAGTAGTATACTTGCTAAAATATAATATGGTCATTGCTCCAAATTTGAGAGTTTTGTATCAGAAAATTGTAGGCACATGCCAATTTGTTCATTTTAATTGGGTAAAACATAGATAATTACCAGGGAGATGACAAGTAGTATAGATGGTTATCAAATGCTTTCCCCCAAGGATCCTGGCCTTCCAGAATATGTTCTTTACAACCTTTGGTGTCCCACCATCCCCTATGTTGTGCTCCCAACTTCCATTGGGCTGAAAGTTATTTGCATGGCTAAGTAAAACATTTTAACTTACTTATTTCCACTTCATTTCTTCCACTTATTAAACAGTTGTTGTTTTAAGATAAAAGAATGAACACATTTAACCAGGACTTATAGTAGCTATAACTTGAGTTGGTTCAATTTTGTTTTCTTTGTTATTTTATTGGTTGGTTTAAAAACATAGGCCAAGATTCTCAGAAATCAATCAACAATCATATGGAAAAATGTAAAGGATAAAAAAATGTAAATAATACCATGCAAAGTAACCTCCTTTTCAAATATAGCATAACAAAAATTGAGTAGAAACAAGAGAATCATCAAAAGTGTATTTCAGAATTTCATTTGAAAGTATGAAAAGTTAAATTTTTCTGGAAATCTTAACAACAATGATATTTAGTGAAGAGAATTTTAAAACTGAACAAACCTTAATTTCTTTAATGTTGCAGAATTTTTTAGTTATATAGAAAAATTATCGATGAAACATTTTAAAAAATTTAAAGAATTCAAATAGTCATTGAATTACTGGGTAAAAATTCTAACAATAATTTAAATTTAAAAACGGATGAACATAGATTAAAAGTCAACTGCATTTCTTCCGGGATAACAAAAGCAAATATAAAACACAAAAAAAATGGCATGTCAGGCCGGGCGCTGTGGCTCACGGCCGTAATCCTAGCACTCTGGGAGGCCGAGGCGGGAGGATTGCTCAAGGTCAGGAGTTCGAAACCAGTCTGAGCAAGAGCGAGACCCCGTCTCTACTGAAAATAGAAAGAAATTAATTGGACAACTAAAAATATATAGAAAATATTAGCCAGGCATGGTGGCACATGCCTGTAGTCCCAGCTACTTGGGAGGCTGAGGCAGAAGGATTGCTTGAGCCCAGGAGTTTGAGGTTGCTGTGAGCTAGCCTGATGCCACGGCACTCACTCTAGCCTGGGCAAGGGAGTGAGACTCTGTATCAAAAAAAAAAAAATGGCATGTCCATTATATGACACCAAATGAGGTGTTTTTGGCTATGTACACATATTAAGTAAACACATTTTCTCTGTTTTTATTTTAATGTATCACATGTCACTGCAGATAGATTAAAAAGTACTTTGAATTTTAAAAATCCCAAAATGTTTATTCTATACTTTATTCTATATAAAGTACTTTACTGTGTAGTACTATGGTGCTCGATTTTTGAGCTAACTTTTGAGGAAGATGTTTAATATACAAGAAGCTAAGCTTGCTCTGTCAAAGACATCTATAAAAACATGTCTCTCACACTTTTACACATAATATACAGAACTATAAAATCTGTCAAGGTGGAAACTGCCTGGAATTTCTTTATGTACTGAAAAGTACAGCACGGCAAAAGAAAGCTTCGTATAGTGATAGTGTTTAAACATTCTGGCATTTAATAGTGTTTTATCTATATGTACACACAAAGGATATTTCAGGAGGAAGTGAAGCAAACAGAAGCACCAGTTCTTTAAATTACACTTGATCACGTAGATGAGCAAGTGTCTGTGAAAGTTCATCCTGGAGAAAGCAAATTTTACAAGTCACCAAGGCCATGACAAATATAAAACACTAGTATTTTAAGTAGCTCACATTTAAATATGTTTAAAATCTGTGTCAAAGAATTCACACAAACACCAACATTAGGAGGTTAATTTTTGAAATGTTTCAGAAGAAATGGAGACCTTAATACAACAGAAACTATGAAGGGAAGCAAATTTAATCTCTGAATGAAATGTGCATGCAAATAGAAAATACCCATCATTAATGGAGCTAAAAGCTAACTACATTTTGCTAATTTACAATGATGTAATATTATGGTAGAAAAATACGCTTTAAAAAGAAAAAAATATATAAATATGTAATACTTATAAATATGTTGACATAAATATATAATGTTGAATTTATTTAAATACTTATACAAAATTACTTAAACATACATCAAGCACAAGGTAAGGGTAGATCTTTATTTAGCCTACTGGTTCACATGCTAATCTCTTCAGAAACACCCTCACAGACACACCCAGAAATAATGTTTTATGAACTATCCGGCCATTCCTTAGCTTCATCAAGTTGACACAAAATTAGCCATTATGGTACTAGATAGCTAAATTGTCTGGAATGCAATGACAGCGAATCATTATTTGAATCCAACCATATAACTGAGGTTCAGAAAAGTTAAATATACTTGTCCAAGATGACTCCAGTGGTAGAGAAAGGATTTTAAACTAGGCTTATCTGCCTCCAAAGTGCATGATTTGATCTTTACTGTACTACTCTAGCATATAAACTAATGTTTCTGCTTGTCTCCAAAACAGTGTATGTCAATTTCAGTTTGAAAATACTACAGAAAATAAAATCTTTAAGAGTCATTATGAGATTCTATAGACAGATTTTTACTGAAAAGTTAAAGATATTTTATATTTTGTTGAAGAGAATCAGAAACTCAAACAGCAGTCAGATACTTAAATATCTTTAAAGATGGGCATCAGTGTTTCCTTATCAGTGGTTCTACCTGTTTCTACTGCTCCAGTTATGACACATTATTCACATAACTAATCTCCTGCCTCCCTTGATCACTCTCCTCCATTTATTGTATCACACACTAAATGAGTCTATCTCTAGAGATTTTTAACAAAATACTAGGATTATTTGAACAAAGTCACATTTTTATGAGCATGGGAAGGAACTGGATGACTATTTAAAGGCTGTTGAAACACTAAATTCTAGGGTCAAAAACCTAACTCTGATCATTGGTGGTAAAGACAAATATTTTCATTCACATTACAGAATTTTAGAACCTCTAGATATTAAATCAAGATTCCTAAACATTTGTACCCCCATAATATGCTGAAATAAATTTAAAAAAAGATTATCCCAAACCGCCCAAATAACTTCTTACCCAGCTTCATCTGCCATTTCTTGAAGTAGCATATCCACTTGGTTCTAGAATAAGAAAATTAGAATTTATAATTTAATAGCATTTGCATTTTGGGTGGTTTTTGATTTTGCTTTAAAAAGGGGAGAACTGGTCTACAATTTTTAAAACAAAGTGTTTTTTTAAATATATTTTTTACCAACAGAGGGAGCTGAATTATTTCAGAATACAATTTTTTTCTAAATATTTCTAAAGCCTTAAACTATGAGGTTATGTGAAATACATTAGCAAGATTCACATATAATTTGAATCTCTGAGTAATGCAGCTCTCTGTGACTAAAGGAGTGAACTAGTTTATAAAGCTCCATTCCGACCCACTCTGCTTTTATTGAAAGTGCAACAGATTTAAATTTTAGATGAGAATAACCATAATTGTTCTGTCAGTTGATGCAAATCTGATATTAAAGATGAGTCTTTAAAATATCAGAGATGAATAAGGAGTCCCCAGGGAACAGAGTCTGATTATTCAAAACTCTTTGTGTTTTAAAAATATTTTGACCATACAGGTAGGAGTTCTAAGATGTAGTCCCAGCTCTTCCATTAACAAGGTGTATGATTTTACATAAATCACTAACCTTGCTGTTGGGCCTCAGTTTCTCTTGTTCTCTTTCATTAACTTTAAAGATATTTCCAAAATACAGAAAAAGCTCAGAAAAAATAGATCAAATGCCTAGGTGCATTAAGGTTTTGTTGTTTTTACTTCATATCTAAAACAGCATTTGCGTTTTTAAAGTTTACTTAAATGGTATTATACTATTCTATAACTTCCTTTCCCCACTCAATCTAGATATTTAATTATACTGATATCTAGAAATCTACTTCATTTAACCCTTGCACGATGTTGCAGTACATAATAAACTCAGTTTTATTTACCCATATTATTTTTGTACATTTAGATTTTTCAAATTTCTTCCTATTATAAACAATGATGCAATTAACATTCGTGCGCGCGCACGTGTGTGTGTGTGTGTGTGTGTGTATTTAATATCTTTGTCCACACATGTAGGGGCTTCTTTCTGTATAAATTTTGAAGTGGAAGTTCTAGGTCATAGGATATGTACATTTTCATATACTTTGATTTATTTAACAATATTCAACAAATATTGAGTATCTACTTATGCCAGATATGGTTTTAAATGGTAGGGAGGTATCAATGAACAAAGACAAAAATCCTTGCCCTTATTAAGCTTACATTCTAGCATGTACATAAGAAGGGGGAGCAAATAAAATTTGTAAAGTATTTTGTATATTAGAAGGTGATATGTACTATGGAGATAAATAAAGCCAGGAAGATAAAACAGCACAGGACACGGTAAGTACACTGTTGATGCAATTCTAAGTAGGATAAAAGATTTTGAGCAGAAGAGTGACATGATCTGACTGTTTTGACAAAATCACTCTGGCTGCTATGTCAAGAACAGGCTGAAGATATTACCAGATTGCTTTTCCAAAGTAGATTTGCCAATCTGAATTCTAATTAGTCATTAGCAGAGTGACAGAATTTGGACAACTAAGTGTGTTCAAACGGATCCCTCTCCATTTTTGCTTTAAGTTTTGGTTGAGTTTTTATGAATAATGACTCATACACAGTTGAATGACCCCAGCACCACCAGACACAATACCTGAAATAGGAGAAGGTGCTCAGAAAATGTTGGGTGAATAAATCTCAGCTATTTTAGAGCTAAAAAGCACTTTAGATATCATCAAATCCAACCCCTACAGTTTACAGTTATAAAAACTGAGGCCCAAGGTAGTGAGTATCTTAGTCAAGGTCTCAAAGTTAATTATTGGCAGAAAAGAGATTAGAAATCCAAGTATCCAAGATAGGAGGCAGACCAAGATGGTGGAACAGAACTCTCCAGGAAGAACATAAAATTGAGTAACTATCCATACAAGCGAACGCCTTTACAAGAGCTAAAGAAACCTAGTGAGAGATCACAGTACCTTGCTCTAGCATAATAACAAGAAAAGCTTAGGAAGAACAGTCTCAAATTGCCTACACCACCCTTCCCCCTAACCCTAGGCAGTGCAGGGTGAAAAGAATCTGTCTGCTTGGGTTAGGGAAAAGGAAGGGTGCATGGGACTTTGACTTGAAACCCAGTGCCAACCTCACCACATTATAACAGCATGGGGCAGCACTTTGCAGCACCTCATTCTAGGCTGGTCTCCAGAGATGGAGCTGCTAGATTTGCCCCTGGCCAGAAATGAATCTGCCACCCTGGCAGGACAAACCCAAGCCCCAACCTGCTTGGCTGTCAGCTAATTAACATGGCCTTGGGCCCAGAATAAATTTCTGTGGTAGGCAGACCACAGTGACTACATTTCTTGGGTGAACCCCAGTTCTGCACTGGTCTCAGAGACCGTGGGCTTCTGGTTTGAGCCAGTGCAACATTAGCTGCAGCAGCCACAGGCCTGCCTGTGGCACCCCTCCTCCAAATACAGGCAGCATAGTATAAAAAATGTCCTTCCACTTGGGGGAAGGAGAGCGAAGTTTGCAGGGGACTTTTCTTTGGAACCTGGTAACAGCCCCACAACAGTAAAATATAGCACAGGACAGAACTCCATGTCCCCAGGATTCCAGGCTAGTGCTCCCAGACAGAGCTTGTAGACCTACTCCAGGCCAGAGGGAATCTGCCACCTCAGTGGGATAGACCTGAGTTCTGGCCAGTATCATCACCAGATGATGAAAGTGGCCTCAGGACCTGAGTAACTATCAGTGGCAGCAGGCATTACTGTCTATAAGACTTGGGTTAGCTCCAGTGCTATGCTGGTCTGGGAAGCTGTGGGCTTTGGTTGTAACCCAGCATGGTGCCAGCTGTGGCAACCATGGGAGTGCCTGTGTCATCCCTCCCCCAACTGTGTGGTGAAAGATTCTATATGCTTGGGGAAAGAAGTGGGAAGTGAGCAAAATACTTTGCCTGGGTACCCAGGGAACTCTCCCTGATGTTCCTCAGGTCGATCCGGGCTGGAGAACATATAGTCTGCAAGAAAGTTACAGTAAACCTGGTCTTGGGTACACTGTAGTGCTGAAACAACTGCAGTGACCACAGGCTTAGGGGATTCCGAAGTCAGTCCCTTTTGAATACCTAGAAGGCCGTCCAAAGAAGGATAAGTACAAACAAGGCCAGATGGCAAAGACTGGAATAAATACCTATTTTTTAAAGGCCCAGACATCAATTCAGAACATTTGGGGCAATATGACCTCACCAAACAGACTAAATACTGTACTAGTGACTGTCCCTGGAGAGATGAAGATGTGTGCACTTTCAGATGGGGAATTCAAAATAGCAGTTTTGAAAAAGCTCAGTGAACTTCAAATAAAACATAGTGAAGCAATTCATAAATATATCAGATAAACTTAAGAGACTAAAATAATAAAAAAATAGAAATCTTAGAGACAAAAATACAATGGACAAAATTAAAAATGTACTAGAGGGTCTCAACAGCAGAATTGATCAAGCAAAAGAAAGTACCAGTGAGCTCAAAGACAGGCTATTTGAAAATACACAGAGAAGAAAAAAGAAACAAAAAGGAACAAAGAACACTTACAAGACCTATGGGATAAAATAAAAAAAAACAAATGTAGGAGTCGGTGGCCTTCAAGAGGGACTAGAGAAAGGGGTAGAAAGCTTATTTAAAGAGATAATATCAGAAAACGTTCTAAACCTACAGAAAGGTGTAAATATTCAGGTACAGGAAGATCAAAAGATCACCAAGCAGATTTAACCCAAATAAGACTACCCCAAGGCATAAAATAAACATTCAAAGCCTAATAAAGAGAGAACCCGAAAAGCAGCAGGAGGAAAGATACAATTAACATATAGAGGAGCTCTGATAAGTCCTGTAGCAGACTTCTTAGTGGAAACCTTACAGATCAGGAGGGAGTGGGATAATATATTCAAAGTGCTAAAGGTTTAAAAAAAAAGCCTGCCAACTAAGAATACTGTATCCAGTATACCTATCCTTCACACATGAAGCAGAGATCAGGACTTTTCCAGACAAACAAAAGCTGAAGGAATTCATCACTATCAGAACTATCTTACAAGAAATGCCAAAGGGAGTTCTTTAATTTGAAAGAAAAGGATGCTAATATGCAACAAAAAACCCCTAAAGTTATAAAACTCACTAATAAAAAGTACAGAGAAAAATTCAGAATGATCTCATACTGTAAGTATGGCACGTAAACCATTCATATATTTTAGCATGAAGACTAAAAGACAAAACTGTTAAAAATAATACTGTCTACATCAACTTGTTAAGAAGTAAGCAAAATACAAAGATATAAATTGAAACATCAAGTGTCAGATTAGGGGGTAGTGAGGTTACAGTACAGTGTTTGTAATGTTTTGTATTTTTTCTTTGTGATCAAAAATAAGTTCTCAGTTTAAAATAATGTTACAGAACTACAAGATAATTTTTGTAAGCATCATAGAAACCAACACCAAAACCTTTAATAGATGAAAAATAAAAAAGCAAGGAATTAAAACATGCTACCAGAGAAAATCACTTAACCATAAAGGAAGACAGTAAGAAAGGATGAGAGGAGTTACAAATCAAGCAGGAAAAAAGTAAGAAAATGGCAGTAAAAAGTCCTTATAATAACCTGGAATGTAATTGGACTAAATTCTTCAAGTAAAAGACATAGAGTAGCAGAATGGATAAAAAACAAGAACCAACTATATGCTACCTACAAGAAATTCACTTCATTTATAAAGATATGCACATGCTGAAAGTGAAGAGATAAAAATAGATAATAGTCCATGCAAATGGAAACCAAAGCCAGCTAGAATAGTTATTCTTAAATAAAATGGTCTTTAACTCAAAAGATAAAAAAAATAAGACAAAGAAGGCCATTACATAATTATAAAGGCGTCAATACAGCAGGAGGATTTAACAATTGTGAATCCATATGCACCTAACACTGGCGTGCCTAAATATATAAAGAAAATATTAAGAAACCTAAAGGAAGAGATCAATTATAATACAATAATAGTAGGGAAATTCAGCACCCCACTTTTAGCAATGAACAGATCATTCTGACAGAAAATTAACAAAGAAACTGTACTCTAGACTAAATGGACCTAACAGACATTTATAGAACATTCCACCCAACAACTGCAGAATACATAATCTCAATAGCACATAGAACACTCTCCAAAATAGACCATATGTTAGACCATGAAACAACTCTTCACAACTTTTTAAACTGAAATCATATCAAGTATGTTTTCTGACCACAATGAAAAAAAAAAGAAAAACAATAACTGAAAACTGTACAAATACATGGAAATTAAATGACATGCGCATGGACGACCAAAGGATCAATGAAGAATTTAAAAAGGAAATTAAAAATTCCTTGAGAAAATGGAAACACAACATACCAAAACCTACAGGATACAGAAAAAGTAGTTTTAAGAGGGAAGTTTATAGCAATAAACACCTACATTAAAAAAGTAGAAAGATCTATTAATAAAATACCCTAACATTACACCTCAAGGAAATAGAAAAATAAAACTATAAACCCAAAATATAAGTAGAAAAAAGAAATAATAAAGATCAGAGCAGAAATAAATCAAATAAAGACTAAAAATCAATACGAAAGATCAGTGAAACAGATTTGTTTTTTGAAAGGATAAGCAAAATTGACAAATCATCCACTAGAATAATCAAGAAAAAACTGAAGAAAACTCAAACTCACAGATAAAAATGACCTTACAACTTATACCAAAAGATGCACATGATCATAAGAGACTATTATGAACAATTATACATCAACACACCAGAAAACCTAGAATAAACAGATAAATTCCTGGACACATACAATTTACCAAGATTAAATCAAGAAGTAGAAAACCTGAACAGACCAATAATGAGTAAGAAGACTGAAGCACTAATAAAGTCTCCCATCAAAGAAAAGCTCAGGACCTGATGGCTTCACTGCTGAATTCTACCAATCATTTAAAGAAGAACCATTACCAATTTTACTCAAGCTATTTAAAAAAATTGAAAAAGAGGGCATACTTCCAAACTCATTCTATAAGGTCAGCATTACCTTGATACTAAAATCAGACAAGGAAACTACTGGTCAATATCCCTGATGAACACAGATATAAAAATCCTCAACAAAATACTAGCAAACTGAATTAACACATTAAAAAGACCATTCACCATGATCAAGTGGGATTCATCGCAGGGATTCAAGGATGGTTCAACATAGGCAAATCAATAAATGTGATCTATCACATTAACAAAATCAAGGACAAAAAGCATATGATCATTTTAGTAGATGCAGAAAAAGTATTTGACAAAATTCCACATCACTTCACGATGACAACTCTCAACAAATCGAGTACAGAAGGAACATATCTCAACACAATAAAGGCCATTTATGACAAATCCACACCTATCATCATACTAAATGAGGAAAATTTAAAAGCTTTTCCTCCAATATCTGGAACAAGACAAGGATGCCCACGATCACCACTTGTATTCAATATAGTACCGGAAATTCTAGCAAGAGCAATTAGATGAGAAAGAAATAAAGGTCATCCAAATTGGAAAGGAAGAAGTCAAATTGTTCCTGTTTATAGATGGCATGATCATATATATAGAACATCTTAAAGATTCCACCAAAAACCTGTTAGAATAAGTGGATTTAGTAAAGTTTCAGGATACGAAATCACTATACAAAAATCAGTAAAGTTTCTATAAGCCAATAGTGAACCATCTGAAAAAGAAAATAAGAAAGTAATTCCACTTACAATAACTGTAAAAAAAATCCCTAGGAATAAAACAAGAAAGTGAAAGATCTCTGCAGTGAAAACTATAAACCACTGAGGAAAAAAAAATTAAAGATGACACAAATAAATGGACAGATATCCTATGTTCATGGACTAGACATATTGTTAAAATGTTCATATTACCCGAAGTAGTCTACAGATTCAATGCAATCCCTATCAAAATTCCAATGATATTCTTCACAGAAACAGAATAAATGATCTTCAAATCCATATGGAAATGCAAAAGACCCTGGACAGCAAAAACAATCTTGAACAACAACAAAATAGCTGGAGAAATCATAATACCTGACTTTAAAATATACTACAAAGTTATAATAACCCAGACAGTATATTACTGGCATAGAAACAGACACATAGACCAACAAAACAGAGAAACCAGAAATGGTTTCACTGGCCCACCCATCTACTAAGACTACTCAAATGCCTATTATGCCTAATGCCTATTATGTATCAAGTACTGGGGATATAACCCTGAATAAGACAAGATCCCTACTGGTCGAAGGGGACAAACAAAAAAATATATAAACACGCCAACTACATTTCCTAGTAGTAAGTTCTATAATGAAAATAAAGCACAATAATGTAATAGGGTAATAGAATGGATGGACTACTTTAGGCTAGGTAGTTAGGAAAAGTCATTTGAGAGAAATGACATTTAGGCTGAAAAGTGAATGGCCAGAAGGAACCAGCTCTGCACAAATCTGAAGGAAAAAAAATCTGCCCAGACAGAGGAAACAGCTAATGCAAAGTCAAGACAAGGTTAAGATGCATGTATGTCAGGAAAGATGTAAAGTACAGTGTGTGTTGGAGCAGAGCAATTAAGGAGGAGTGTAGTAAGAGATAAGGTTGCAGGTTACAGGCAGGGCCAGATCATATAGAGCCTTATAAGACATAGTAAGGACCCTAGATTTTGTTATAGGTGTGATGGGAAGCCACTGAAGGGCTCTAAACAAGAGAATATCATGTTCATTATCTACTGTTAAAAATGACCAGTCTGGCTACTGGGTAGGGAAACCAGCTGAGAGGTTAGGGCAGTAGGGCAAGCAAAGAATGACATGATTTGGCTTAAGAGTATTGGCAATAGAGTTGATGAGACCTAGTCAGGTTCAGGATACATTTTTAAAGTAGATTTGCTATGGACCAGATGTGGGATAGAAGAATAAGTAATGATGACTCCCAGATTTCTGGCTTGAACAAATGAGTATAGAGTTGCTATTTACTAAAAAAAAAAAAAAATAGTGGAATAGAAGCAGATAATGATTATGTTTTAGTGTGTACAGTATGTAGAAATCAAGCATTCTAGTTTTGGAAAGTATTAGGGTCGAGATGCCTATTATAATACACAAGTAAAGATGACAAAATGATAGCTAGATATATGAGCATGAGGAAGAAATAAGGGTGATGAGAATATCTATCTTCCCATTCTTTCCTATCATTTATACCTCAACTTCCTGTAACCTGGATTTTGCCTCCACAACTTCACAGAAATTGTTCTTGCTAAGTCATCACTGTCATTCTGCTGGCCATATCCAACAGATAATTTTTAATGTTCTTACTTGCTAGATTCTGCCATGCCAACCATTCTGAGTCTCTCTCATCCCTAGACTTCCAATATACCTCTTTTGCTCATAGTTCTCCTCTGATAGAGTTTGGATGTTTGTCCCCTCCAGACAGCATTTTGAAATTTGATCTCCAATGTTGGACGTGGGGCTGAGTGGGAGGTGTCTGGGTCATACGGGTGGATCTGTCATGAATAACTTGGTGCCCTCCTCATGGTAATGAGCAAGTTCTCTATTAGTTCACAGGAGAGCTGGTTGTTTAAAGTGTGTAGCACCTCCCTCCTGTTTTTTGCTCCTTCTCTTGCCATGTGACATACCTATTCTCCCTTCACCTTCTGTCATGAGTGGAGGCTTCCTGAGGCCCTCTTCAGATGGTGCCATGCTTCTTGCACAGCCTGCAGAACCATAAGTCAAATGAAACTCTTTTCTCTATAAAAGTATCCAGCCTCAGACATTCCTTTATCGTATGTAAAACAGACTAAGACATCCCCCTTCCTATTTCTCTGGTTGTTCCCTTTTGCTCTTTGCTAGTAGTTCTTCCTCCACCTCCCTTTTCCCATCCCATTAAATGTTGATATTTCCGTAACAGGATTCCTCAACCTGTTGTGGTTCTTACTCCTTACCCCTCCTATCTCCCTGACCAATTACATCTATACCCACGATTACAACTAATCACTCAGCCCTCTCAAATCTGTCATCTTCATATTAACTCTATCTCCTGATCTCCAGAACCAAAGATCCAATTTCCCATTAGACCACTACATCAGGACAGGAAGCTCTTACTTAGAATATCAAAAGCTCAACATTCCCCCCATCCCTCACCAAACTGATTGATCACATTTTTGTATTTTCATTTTCTAATTTCTGGGAAAGCTACCACCATCCAACTGATAGGCTGCCCAAGCCAGAAATCAGAAAGTCATTCCTGAATACCCCCTCTTCTCACCTTCCACATTCACCAAATCCAGATTCTACCACCTCAATAGCTTTTAAATTCATCACTTTCTCTCCATTCTCACCAATACTGTCCTAAGAGGCAACTCATTTTTTTTCCTGAATTATACAAAATCTTCTAGCCAGTAAACCAGTCTTTAGTTGCAGAGTCCTATAACCCTAGGGTCTGCACACTTTTTCTGTAAAGGATCAGATTGTAATTATTTCAGATTTTGTAGGCCATACAGTCTCTGTAGCAACTGCTCGACTCTGCTATTACAGCAAAAAAGAAACCACAAATACTATGTAAATGAATGAGTGTGGCATAGCCCAGTAAAACTTTATAAAACAGGAGGCCAGCTAGATTTGACCAGTGGGCTGTAGTTTGCTCACTTCTCTTATAACTTGCTCTAGACAAAATCGTCTATCTAACAAGCAGTTTCTCTATGTAATTTCCCTGATCATTTTTCCCCCCACTGGTTAATCATCATCTTCAGGATGCAATCAAAAGTTTTTCCATGACACACAAGGTCCTTAATAACCTGCCTACCTATCTAGTCTTATCTCCCTGCAATACTGAACAATTTGAAGTTCCCCAATATGCTATGTTCGCACACTTTTGTATCTTTGTTGTTCCCTCTCCTTATTTCCTCATTGGCTGTCTTAGCCCATTTAGTGTCACTATAACAGAATACCTAAGGCTGGGTAATTTATTAAGAAAAGAGGTTTATTTGGCTGACAATTCTAGTGGCTGAAAAGTCCGAGAGCATAGTGCCAGCAGCTGCTTGGCTTCTGGTGAGGGCCATGGGCTGCATCACAACATGGCAGGGAAGTGGAGGGGGAAGCAGGCACATGAAAAGAGGCAACATCACTTTATGACTCTACTCTTGTGGGAACTTATCCATTCCTATGAGAACTAACCCAGTCTCTATTGAGAAAGGCATTAATCAATATTAACAACCTAATTACATCTTAATGGCACTACCTCCTAACACCATTACACTGGCAATTAAATTTCAATGTGGGTTTTGGTGGAGACAAACCATATCTAAACCAGAGCACTGGCCAGTTGAGACTAGACACAAATTAGGTTTTACAGAGCGGGAGGATAATGAAAAATATCATTATGGACTTGTTAAGATAACTGTGTCATTTCCACAATAGATCTTCCCAGTAACTGAATATTCAAGTCTGATATTCAAGAGCAAAAACAAAAGATTTGGGAATCATCAGAACACAGTAACTTAGCACAGCAGGTTAGAAAGGAAAGTACAGAAGGAAAGAGAAGCAAGACAAAGATAGAAGTCAGAGGTATAAAAGTCTTTATGATGCAAACAGGAAGAAAAACCTGTGAAGCAGATTGAGAATGGATAGTCATAAAGTAGTGGGGGAGCCAAAGCACACAGCGTAACAGAAGCCAAGTACATAGTTTCAAGGAGAGGAAAATCAATGGTATCAAATATAGCAGAAGAAAACATTAAAAACTTGCCTTTGGATATGGCAAACCTGACAAAGGATTTGGCTAAGTGACCTTTGGAGGTCACTGTGTCTTTGTTAAGAACAGTTTCATGGACACAGGGATAGCAGTATGGGTTTGGTCTGAGTTAATGAGAGGAGAGGAAATAAAAACAGACTCTGTGAAGGAGTTCCAGGGAAAAGAGATAGTGTATGAAAACTAGAAGGATATCAGGAGTCAAAGTAAAGGCTTTTTAGGATTGAAGAAACCTGAAAACATATTTATAGCTTAAGGAAGGGAGTCAGCAAAAATGGGGAGGTGGAAGACACAAGAGAGTGTATAGGGGATGATTCATAAAAGCCCTGGGGATGAAGGAAGTGATGAGGTCAAGAGCTCAGGGAGAGGGAGGGCAAAAGGAAGAACAGATGAACTTTGAAACAAGAGAGAAAAAAGCAAACATGTGTAAGGATGGAGTTTTGTTGTGGAGGTATGGCAGGGGGCAAGCAAGTTTTAGAGGAAAAGGATCAGCAGAAAGGTGAGGCACTTCCAATGCCTCAATTTTCTCAAATTATAATTTCCTGAGCAAGGAGGTGTTTTAAGGTTATTTTTGAGCTTCTGTAACAAAATACCATAAACTGAGTGGCTTACAAACAAAAGAAATTTACATCCTACAGCTGTGGAGGCTGGAAAATCTAAGATGAAGGTGCTGGCAGATGCAGAATATGGTGAGGGCCCACTTGCTGATTCATACATGACACCTTCTAACTGTGTCCTCACATGGTTGAAGAGGCAAGGCAACTCTCTGGGGCCTCTTTGATAAGGGCAGTAATGCCATTCATGAGGACTCTGCCCTCCTGACCTAATCACCTCCCAACAGCCCCATCTCCTAACACCATCACACTGATGTTGAGGTTTCAACATATGAATTAAAAGGTGGGGGCACTGACATTCAGACCATAACAGGAAGACAGGTGTTTATTAGGGAACTTAAGGCACTACTTTTTAAAACTGATACATAATAATTGTATATATTATGGGGTATATGTGATATCTTGATACACATATATAATGTATAGTTATCAAATCAGGATAATTGGGATATCCATTACCTCAAACAATTACCATTTCTTTAAGCTGGGAACATTTCAAAGTTTCTCTTCTACCTATTTTGAAATATACAATAAATTATTGTTAACTATAATCACCCTACTGTGCTATGGAACACTAAAACTCATTCTTTCTATCTAATTGTACTTTTGTACCCATTAACCAACTTCTCTTCATGCCTTTCTCTCTCCTATCCTTCCCAGCCTACCTCCATGAGGTCAATATTTTTTTTGCTCCCAAATGAGTGAGATTTGTCTTCTTGATACTTCACTTAACATCCTTCAGTTCCATCCATGTTGCTGCAAATGACAGGATTTCATTTTTTATGGCTGAATATTATTCCACCGTGTATACATACACATTATCTGTTCATCCACTGATGAACACTTGGGTTGATTCCATATCTGGGCTATTGGTCATAGTGCTGCAACAAAAATGGGAGTGCAGCTATCTCTTTGATATATTGATTTCCTTTCTTTTGGATACATATCTAGCACTGGTATTGCTAAATTACATAGCATTTCTTATTTTAATTTTTTGAGGAATCTCCATACTGTTTTCCATAGTGGCTACACTAATTTGTTTTCCCACCAACAGTGTATAAGCATTTCCCTTTCTATACATCCTGACTAGCATCTGTTATTTTCTTTTTGGTAACAGTCATCTTAACTGGACTGAAATGACATCTCCTTGTGGCTTTGATTTGCATTTCCTGATGATTAGTAATGTTCAGCATTTTTTTGTATACCTGTTGGCCATATGTATGTCTGCTTTTGAGAAATGTCTACTCAGATCTTTTGCCTATTTTAGAATAAGATTATTTGTTTTCTTTTTGGGTGTAGAGTTGACTTTCTTATATATTCTGTTTATTGATCCTTTGTCAGATATTATAGCTTGCAAATATTTTTCTCCTATTCTGTAGGTTGTCTCTTCTCTCTGTTGATTGTTTCCTTTGCTATTCAGAAGCATTTTAGCTTGATATAATCCCATTTTTCTATTTTTGCTTTTGTTGCTTGTGTTTTTGAAGTCTTGCACAAAAAATCTTTGCCCAGATCAATGTCCTGAAGAACATTATCAAACTTTTTGATCTTTCTAAACCTAAGAAAGTTAAATTTACATTTTAAAAGTAATGCATTTAAAGAACGAGTGAGGCTGAGCTTCTTGTGTTTAAAAGACTTTTTACTTTATATGCTTCACCTAATTTTTAATAACTTAATTTTTAAGTAATTGTTCTATGAACTCTTAATTTCTCCAGCTAGTTATGACAACACGTGTGAAAGTTCTCCTGGGCCTAGGAGTCCAGGATTTTTATCAGTAGTCAGTCACATCACGTAGGCACCTTCTGCCTAGCACATACCAAAATTTCAGATCTATGCTTTAGATATACTTTCGTATTGCTGATGTTCTTTTCCTAGGTTTCTTTTGACTTTTTAATAGAATTTTTAGAAATACAGATTTTTTTTTCAACAGTTAAATTTCCCTGTCTTCCTTTGTTGGTTTCTGGGGTTTGCAGCCCCTACTTGAAGAGTATAAAAACCACCACTATTCATTTTCTCTACTAGTATGCATATAGTTTTACTTTTAAGAGTTTCTATTTTCAATCCACACAAATCATTCCGGCATATGGATTTGCCCATTTTAAAATAAAGCCCTTTGTCAGAAAATTTCAATGGAAATTGATTTTAAAATGTTTCAATAAAAAGTGGTTGCTGTAGGCCAAGAGCTGGAAAAGATTGGAAAAATAAAGTTAAAGGAGGACCAGGAGTAAACATATTTGGAGGAAGTAGAAAGTGGAGGAAAATGAAAGTAAATTGTGAAGAAATATGTATCAGCAAGAGGAGAATCACAATGCACTAGACACACACAATAAGGAAGTACTACACCTTGTCAGTCAACTGTTTTCATAAAAAAATATTAATTAGGATTGTATATGGTGAAAAATTTGCATGTTTTAATACTGCTGTGCTTGCCTAAGATCTGAAATCTCAAAAACCATTTTTTGATTATTTCTAAACTCCTCAGTATTCAAAAATAATATTAGGCCAAAAATTTTGGGGGGGTTTCTTTTTCCTTGCAATAGTTGGGCATATGTTTTCAGAAAGGGATAATCCTAATATTAATACATCATCTTTAAGTTTACTTTTCTCTATACTCAGCCTAAGTATTTCCATCTCCTTTTCTAAAAGTTTTCTTCTTGTAAAGTTTTCTAAATGAAGAGTATAGACAAAGTATTCAAGTGACTCAATCCATGGACTGGATATATGCTATTACCATATATTCAAATATCTAAGGTAATAAAATATTAAAAATAAAATCTATAAACACACACGTACAGAAAATAATTACCATATCAGGCCCGAGACTCCTATAGTTAGAAAAATTACTTGGAAGTTTGGCACTTGGCTGGCATCTAGGCACTGAGATTTGGAGAGGGTTCCCAGAACTGATAAGAGTGGCTCACTACACCTTAACTGTTTATACAAACAAACGATGGTGATTTACACCAAATACCTGATTTGCTTCTGGGATCTGGAATTTTGGTATGGACTAGGCAGAAAGTGCCTACATGACATCACTGACTACCGATAAAAACCCTGGATGCCTAGGCCCAAGAGAAGTTTCACCTGTGTCATCATAACTAGTTGGAGAAACTAAACTAGTCAAACTAAACTAGTCCTATATGACTCCACTTGTAGGGGATTCTTGGAAGCTCGAGCCTGGATCCTCTAGAACAGCGGTCTCCAATCTTTTTGGCACTGGGGACCGTTTTCACAGAAGACAATTTTTCCATGGAGGGGTTGGGGATGGTTTTGGAATGATTCAAGCACATTACATTTATTGTACACTTTATTTCTATTATTATTATATTGTAATATATAATGAAATAATTATACAACCCACCGCAGGTTGGGGACCCCTGCTCTAGAATTCACATGTACCCTTTCATGTTTTCACGTTGATTCTGCTCTGTATCTTTTTACCGTAATAAATCATAGCCATGAGTACAACTATATACTGTGTTCTGTGAATTGTCCTAGCAAATACACAACCTACAATATACATTAATGCTATGTAATGTTTAGATATAAAACTTAAGAAAATGTAGAAATTAAAACCAGCCAAAAATGTCACATATTTTCTTATAAATGGGCTTTATACTTCACAGTAGGAGTGGTTTTAGCTATAAACCAAAGAATAGGATAGTAACACAATAGTCACACTCAGTCTTATGGTCCATACTTGCACAAATAAATAGTAATAAATGTTTAAACAGTAATATACACAGTCGTTATTAACTATGTAGAATAATTTATTTAAATAGCTACTTATTTTAGAATGCCAAAGTTAATAACTAATCTTTCTTCAGTGTAAAATAAATTGTATATAATTAACCACTCTTCCATGATTAATTGCACTCATTTAATGAGTTAAAAAAAAGTAAACACATTAAAACTGCCTTACCTTTTTAATCTTGGCCTTTTCAGCCTTTTCTTCTTTATCACATTTCTTGGCATTCCTATTAAGTTCTTTCAAGTTAAATTTCAAGTTAAATAAATGTTCTGAAAATATAGGTTAGGGATATTCAATATGTGATTTCTCCAACATAACTACCTGCAAACAAGATGTCAAAATTATAAAACTTATCAGATAAAGATTATGCTATTTAAATAAACTAGTCACAAAGTTTGAGAAAATAACTTGTATCTCTTCTATACTTGTGTTCTAATAAAGTATCAAATTAATAGAAGACATTAATTATAAAGGGAAAAATAACTTTACAGTAGCAAAACCTGGCAGATACCACCTTAACCAAAGTTACTATCACCAGTTATGACATTTTAATATCATACGCTCTCTGAAATGATGAACTGAGAAGGGTGCAGCATCACTTCTATCACACTGTTGCCAAAAACCTAACTTCAATCTACTCAAGAGAAAACATCAGACAATCCTGAACTGAGAGACATTTGATGTAACTGAACAGCATACTCTTCAAAAGTGTCAAATTTATGAAGAGCAAGGAAAGACTGAGGAATTCTCACAGATCGGAGGATACTAAAGAGACTAAAGATAACTATAGGTAAAGACTATAGTCTTAGGTAAAGACTAAAGGTAAAGATACTAAGGTAACTAAATGCCATGTGAGATCTTAGATTGGATACCAAACAGAAAAAGAAGTTAGCAGAAATACTGACGAAATCCAAGTAAGATCTGTGGTTTAGTTATTAACATCGCAGCAATGTTGACTTCTTTTTGTTGATAATTACACTATGGTTCTGTAAGACACTAACATTAGAAGATGCTTGGTAAAGTAATGTGTAACTTCCAAAATAGTAGAGGAAAAAAATAGAGTGAACCACTTAATAAATCCAAAAGAAGGCAGCAAAAGAGAAGTGAATCACAAAGAAAACATATCAAAATCATATAATAAAAGAATAAAAACATTCCCAAAATTTCAGGATTAAGAAAATAATGAAACAAATTACACCTATGTGCTTCAGACAGACTTTAAAACAAAGATATAGAAAGGTTAGATGTAAAAAGAAAAGGTTATAGTAGATGAATACTATCCTAAAATAACCAGGTATACCTTTATTAGTATCAATCAAAACAGACTACATAAAAGCAGTATTAGGAATTTTAAAAAAAGGGGACACTATAAAATGAAAAAAGTAAATTCACAAGTTGATGAAATGATTATAAATTTTCATGTACTTCTAGCATAGCTTCACAGTGTCTTGTGTATGCATATATTAAACTGAAAGAGAAACTGATAAATCTTTGGAAATACTAATAAACTTTCAGTTAACTGACATAGCTAAGGAGACAGAAGTTATGAATGACCCTATTAGGAAGCTTAATGTAATAATTATACATAGAATTATAGCCAATTCTGCTTTAGTAATTTGAGAATACACATCTTCTTTAAGTATGTGAGATATATGAAAACTCATCATGCACTGGGCAATAAAGCAAGTCCGAAAGAAGAGATATCAGGTAAACCTGCTGTCTAACCTAACTCAATAATTATTATGTCAATTTTCTTCATACTTTTCCTGCAAGAATCTAAAATTATTGTGAGATAAAAGCCTTATTAAAATATATATTTGGAAATTTAAAAAACTATCATATGAGTTAAAGAAAAAATTATAGTGAAAAAAGTTTTTACTTACAACTGAGTGACAACGAAATGAGTGGACTGTGGCTTGTGAAATGTAGCCAATGCCATACTCAGATGGAATTTTCTAGCCTTAAAAGCCTTGATTTAGAGAGAAAGAAAGGCTGAAAATTAGTATGGTAAGCATTCATCTGACAAAGTCAGCAAAAAGATAGAATAAACCCCCATAAAGGCAAAAAGGAAACAAAATAAAAGGAAAAAAATGGAAAACAAAGACACAATATGAAGAATTAAAAGGTCCAAAATTGATTTCTCTGTAAAGACTAATAAACTTAACACACCTTCGTAGAAACTGTTTAAGGAAAAAGAGAAAACATAGTGTTGAAATTAAAAAAAGAGTAATAACTGCAGATACAGAAGAGATGTTTTAAAATAATCAATGATGAACATTATGGCCATACATTGGAAGTCTTAGACAAAATGGACAATCCTAGAACAATTACTGAAATGAACTCAAAAATACTATATGAATACTTACAAATTACTGATTCAATGTTTTACAACATTTTAACATCTATATAAATAAATAAAATATCAACAGGGAAAGGCCCAGATGGTTTTACTGGTATATTATACCAATTATTTAAGAAAAAGACAATTCCTATCTTACACAAACTTTTCCAAAGAACATAAAAAAAGAACACTTTTCAACTTCAATACACAGACCATAAAAGGATAGTGTATGTGAATGGATAATTATAAGCTACATTCACTTATGAACAGAGATGCAAAAATACTAAACACAGTATTAGCAATCATGCAATGTATTAAAGATACTTCATAATTACGATGGTTTTATCTTAGGAATGCAAAAATGGTTTAACATCAAAAAGCTATCCACATATTTTAACCACATTAAGAGATTAAAGAAAAAACACAAATGATAATTTCAATAATGAAGAAAAATATTAAATTAAATTGAACATTGCATGGATTCATCAAATCAACATTCAGATGAATGGTTCATTATCAAACTCTTAGGAAACTAGGAATGAAAGAAAACTCCCTTACCCTCAAAAAGTGTATCTACCAAACCTCCACAGCAAACATCCTTAATAGTGAATAGTTAGAATTCCTTTAAAAATCAGTAACAAGAAAACGATATAACTCATCATTTTCTATATATAAACTATATATAACTATCATTTTCTATACAACTATCCAGCTATAACTCTTTTGTTTCATTAAAACATTGTTCTTGAGTCCTAGCAAGCATGATAAAAAAAGAAGTAAAAGGTATATGAATTACAATAAAAATCATCAAACCATCATTATTTTCAGATAATATAAATGTTTACATAGAAAACTGAAAGTATACACATTCTCCAATCTAGTATTCCCATTCCTAGGTATAAACCCACGAAAATGTTCCCAGTCTACATAAGAAACATGTATAAAATGATACCAGTACTGTTGTCATGAATGAATAAAATGGAAACAATCTACCCATCACTAAGAGAATGGATAAATTAACTGTACTATTGTTCTACAATAAAAAAACTACATAGAAATGAAAAACGAAAATTCCATCATGAATGAATCCCAAACATCATCTTGAATTAAAAGAAAATAGCAATATGACACCACACATATAAAATTTGAAAATATGCAATATATAGCTATATCTTAAGAATGTGCACGCATGTGGTAAAATACAAAGAAATCATAAACATCAACTTTCAGATAGTGTTACCTTTGGTGGGGGAAAAGAAGATGAGTGTGGGTAATGTTTATTTCTTAAACCCAGTGGTTAAGTAACTGGTGTTTATTTTATTCTTTTTGAACTTTGTGGGGGGATAAGGATTAAAGTTACATGATTGTGAATAAAAGGCTAGGAGTTTATAGCCCTTGTTCCATGAGATTGTATATTTTTAAAAAAGAGTGTTGTTTGAAAATGAGGAGGAAAAAAACAAACAAAAAAAATATTAAATAGAGATGCTCCATGACTCACGATGAGTTTATATCCAGACAAACGTACTATGAGTTGAAAATATCATAAGTTGAAATGCACTGAACACCTAACCTACCAAACACTATAGCTTAGCATAGCCTGCCTAAAATGTAAAGGATGTGACCAATGACTTATATTAGCCTACAGTTAGGCAAAAATCATCTACAGAAAGTCTATGTTATAATAAAGTGCTGAATATCTCATGTAATTTATTGAATACTGTACTGAAAGTAAAGAACAATGGTTGTATAGGTACTTGAAGTATGGTTTCTACTGAACGCATATTGCTTTCATACTACCGTTAAGGTCGAAAAATAGAAAGTCAAATCATCCTGAGTTGGGGACAGTCTGTATTAGTATATGGACAAAACTGTTGGGAATGTGTAACAATATTATAACTTGAACCTGTTTGTGCTCAATACAAATTTAATATAAAATAGCTACTTTCCAAGGCTTTCTTTTTTCATATATTATTCCTAAACTTTAAGTATACTCTATTAGAAAGACTCATTTGCAGTTTACAGTGACAGTAGCTACTTACTCTGACATTCTTTTACTTCATATATCATGTTATATACTTTTCTGTACTTCGTTGTATGTCTGTTTACATGTCTGAATAATTCAACTAGACTATGGACACCGTGGGAATAAGGATTAGTCCTAGTCATCATTGTATAATCAGCCTAGTACAATGTTTAACACAAGTACTCAATGACTTTAAGTAAATGAACAGGAGAAAAGTATTTTTGTAATGGTATATGAATTGTGATAGAAAAAAGCACCACTGATGCTGGGCAAGAGGACTCAGTTATACACTTAAACTTGTAAGTTTATATTAAATACTGATAGAATGCTGTTTATGTTACATATTAGAATTCCAGGCTGGGCGTGGTGGCTCACGCCTGTAATCCTAGTACTCTGGGAGGCTGAGGCGGGAGGATCACTCAAGGTCAGGAGTTCGAGACCAGCCTGAGCAAGAGCAAGACCCTGTCTCTACTACAAATAGAAAAAAATTAATTGGACAACTAAAAATATATGTAAAAAAATCAGCCGGGCATGGTGGCGTATGCCTGTAGTCCCAGCTACGTGGGAGGCTGAGGCAGGAGGATCACCTGAGCCCAGGAGTTTGCGGTTGCTGTGAGCTAGGCTGATGCGACGGCACTCTACAGCCCGGGCAACAGAGTGAGACTCTGTCTCAAAAAAAAAAAAAAAAAAAACATAAAAACCACAATTCCACATGAGATTTTATTCAGAATAAAAGGGCTCTTCTGTTATAAGAGTTAGAATACCAATGTTATAGAGGTTCCCCAACATTTTTATTTCAGTATAATTAAAAGAAAGTATATCAACAACAAAAATGTGCAGAAGTCTCAGAGTAAAGAACAGCTCTTAAAGCTAAATACATTTAGCTTTACAAAATACTTTATATTCTTTTTTTCCTCATTTTAAATTGATCATGAAACCTCATTGCAGACGAGCTGTATCACAATTGCCAATAAAACTTTTAAAAACACAGAATTCTGGGCCCAATCCCTGGAATTTTCAGTTTGGTAGATATGGTATGGATCTTGGAGGTATGTGGTTTTTAAAAGCTCACCAAGTGATTTCCGTGCACATATAGGTTTAGAAACCACTGAGTTAACATTCTTTTCCACATGAAAACTGAAATACTGAAATGTTTCAGCTATTATATTCATATAAACAGATACACACATGTATAAAAATCAAATACAGATTCATGATCTCTTACCCACAATTTCAAAATTCAAAAAGTTCTGAAAACTAAGTTATACCTAACATTTGGTAACAAAATATGACCAGACTTGAACAAATTTGATGACAAAACCTGATCTGAACAAGAAGTTATGTATAGTCTCTAATTTATCCCACTAATGTTCACATGTTTGATTATGGGGTGCTGAGGTATAATGCAATATATGGAATATGTGCCTTATTGCCTTTCTAAAATTCAAATAAGTCCGAATTCTGATTTGAATATTACAACAAATTGCAACTCAAAAACCTGTTTCCCTCTATATGGTTATTTTCTCACTCATATAAAAAATGGTTTTTGTTTAATATGCACATATCTTAACAGTATGGAGGAGTGAAGAATAAGGCAATTTTTTCATGTTTGTTTTTGAAAAGGAGCCTTATATAAGCAGTTTCCTGAATAATTAAATTATGTCTAAGTTCATGTCAGTACTATTTTCTCTTTGAAAGGATATGTGACTTGGTAAAGTAGTCTAAAACTTTACACTCTTGAGTACTTATAAAATGAATTTTAAAGTGGCTTAGAGAATTTAAAAAGTAACTTACTTTTAGGTGCCAGGAGGAATACCTGAAATACAAAAAGTACTTCATACGATGCAGCAAAGATTAGTACAACAAAGTATGGAAATCTTCATTAAATCATAATTACTAGCAGCTCTAACTATAGCCCTATTATTATCCTTGTTTTAATAAATTCAGAGTAACAATTCAGTACCATAAAAATAGAAAAGAAACACACGCATCAGCCAAGATCTTTTCAATTTAAGAAATACTAAATACCAGGAAGCTAGATACACATTAAGAGTGTACAAAATTTTACCAGACTCCTATTCCAATAGTTCTATATATTCAGAAATTAATAAGGGGATAAATTTCCTGACCTCAATCTTACACTATAAGAGACACGATTGCCAACAGTTTTAGTACACAGAGGATTACCTATCATTGACTAGTGATTCAGAGGTTTCTGGAAAGAAGTGATAATTAAGCTCAGTCTCAAAGTAGGAAAGCTGGTTAGGAGGAAGGGATAGCAGGTAGGGTACACTAGGCAGAGGAACAGTGTATGCAAAGGCACAGAGTTAGGGAACTGTGGGGGAGACCAACATCTCTGAAACACAAGGTGCTGTAGCGGGGATTACTTAAGACCTCCTTTAGGGATTTTTGCATCATAATCATTCTACATAAGTTAATAAATACTACTGTTCAACATTTCTAAACTTTCAGTCCATAAAAAATAAAATATTTCACCCATTATCCTTTTCAGTGGGCAAAGAAAACCAAAGGCTATCTTAATAGCAAGGATTATGCCGAACTAAATCTGATAAGTCAGTGAAGTTGACTATTCTACCAGTGTTATTTCTCCAAATTAAAACACTCCAGGGATTTATAGGCAACTAAAATATTGCATAGTATTTTAACTCTTGTTCACAGCTCAATTTAGTAGTTGAATTGATGCCATTATTTTCCACATCAGCAATCCATTTTCCCCCCTTCGATATAGAGGATATCAACTTATTGCAGTATACATAGAGGATGGTTATTTGAATAGCAGGCACCTAAATTTAAGAATCTCATTCCCTCATTCTAGAAAGTACCCAAGAGTTAGAGGCAAGGTTTTAGACCTTAGGGATGTTTTGATCTCTGGCTTATCACAAAAGACTGATCATCAGAAAAACACTGGTGTTACAACTTGCCTGGGCTACACAGACGCATATATCTGACAGTGATGCTTCACTCATCCTTTGCTGCAAAACGAAATCGCATATTTCAAAAGTAATTTTCCCTATGACCCAAATTGATTACTATTCCTATTGCTGTCATTGCTGCTACTGCTACAGTTTTAATACCTTATTTAACCAGCATCCCCAAGTACTGCAGTGTTCCACATAAGGAGACATTTTCTTTTTAAGCTGAGATTCAGGTTCATTTCTTAAATATTTAAATTATTTTAAAATAATTTTAATACAACTTTTAAAGATGATTTACATACTTCCTTTGAGTAATCTATAAAATGGTACAGCTTTCTGATCACTCAGGATCCATATGATGGCTGTTAATAACTGCTCTTTGCTCTTTGATGTATGGAGAGTTTTCTGTTTCTTCCTCTGATATCTGGCTGTCAATTGACACTTCTGTTTGCACACCTATATCCTGCAGTCCTTATTCTCTCTTGTTAATACATTGAAGTCTAAGAAATCATAAAGATGTTATAATTTTAATTCAATTCAAAGTCAGTAAGTTTTGATTTAGAATGACAGGTAGGGCAGAGAGCTCATACAGCTAGTGGCAGAGTCAGAGCAGTAACCTAGTTCTCTCATTCACAGTCACTATCTTTTTAATACCCAATCTTGGTAGTAGGATTCTTAGCTGGAGGTACCTCACTTCCCTGAGCTGGATTTATCCAGCCCCTGTGAGGTTTAGCACATAACATTATGCTTGCTTTTCAGCTAATATAAACAATAACACTGACTGAAAAATTGGTCTCAGAGACCTCCACTAATGGCAATAGGTTTCCCTCCTCCTGCCAATATCCATGCAAAAGCAAAAAACTCACTTGGCCCTTGGGATTGATAAATAATGAAATCAATCATCTGAACATTTCAATTATTTCAAATTTTCAGAAAGCATAAGTTCCCCTCCTTTCAATTTTACAAAATCAAAATTTAAAAAAGGTGGTGAGGGATAAAAAAAAAATACCTATTGGGTACAATGTACACAATTTGGGTGAGGGGTATACTAAAAGCCAAGACTTTACCACTATACAATTCATCCATGTAACCAAAAACCACTTTCTGTATCCCCTAAATCTACTGAAATTAAAAAAATTAAAATATTACATCATATAGGTATACTTTTTAACAGGAAATATCTATGAACCAGACTTGTCTTCAAGGAAATCTAGGCTAGGCCTTCCCATCAAGTGTGTAGATTCGTATTTTTTCCAACTCCTTTCAAAGCAAAATCTCGAGTGGAATATCAGTATATAGAAAAAGTAGCTCTGCAAAACTCCTAGAACTCCATCAAACATAACTGAATTGTGCCGTAAAAAGTCCTGGAGGCACTGCAGAAAGTGAACAGAAGAGAATTTGGAGCCTGGCCCAGATAGATCCTTTATGCTTACAAGCTCTGTGGCATTTCCTGGCTTTAAATTCCTCTTCTATAAAACGGAAATAATACCACCTATCACCCAGTGTTTCTTTGAGGATCTGAAATGTATATAAAATCCCCAGCACAAAGTTTGGCATACAGTAGGTGTTTAGTAAATGAGAACTATTATAATTACCTCCTCATGACTTTGCTGAGTCATCCATACTAATTTGGCAATATGATTGGTTAGTCAGGAAATAAAAAGTCTGAAAAAAAGTGCAACTATCTCTGTAAAAACATTAAAACATTCTAATTTTGTTCATTTGCAATTGCTCTGCTGACAGGCAAAGGATGGCAATCAGCTATGTCTTAATACATTATTGCTTTACATTTTGTTTTTGTTTTTTTTTGTTGTTGTTGTTTGTTTGTTTTTTGAGACAGAGTCTCACTCTGTTGCCCAGGCTAGATGCCCAGTGCCGTGGCATCAGCCTAGCTCACAGCAACCTCAAATTCCTGGGCTCAAGCGATCCTACTGCCTCAGCCTCCCGAGTAGCTGGGACTACAGGGATGCGCCACCATGCCCGGCTAGTTTTTTTCTATATATTTTTAGTTGGCCAATTAATTTCTTTCTATTTGTAGTAGAGACAGGGTCTCGCTCTTGCTCAGGCTGGTTTCGAACTCCTGACCTTGAGCGATCTTCCAACCTCAGCCTCCCAGAGTGCTAGGATTACAGGCATGAG
>CAUYRT010083607.1:0-10731 GCA_963574885.1 Lepilemur ruficaudatus | reverse complement strand
AAAGAAAGAAATTAATTGGCCAACTAAAGATATATCTAGAAAAAATGAGCTGGGCATTGTGGTGCATGCCTGTAGTCCCAGCTACTCGGGAGGCTGAGGCAGAAGGATCGCTTGAGCCCAGGAGTCTGAGGTTGCTGTGAGCTAGGCTGACGCCACGGCACTCAACTCTAGCCCGGGCAACAGAGTGAGACTCTGTCTCAAAAAAGTAAAATAAAATAAAATAAATAAATGAAATACTGACACGTATTACAACATGGATGAACCTTAAAAACATTATGCTAAGTAAAAGCAGCCAGACACAAAAAGTCACACATTATATGATTCCGTTGATAAGAAATGTCTAAAATAGGCAGATCCACAGAGACAGAAAGGATTGGGAAGTGAAAGATTGGGAAGTGACAGCTAATGGGTATGGTTTTCTTTTTGGTGTGAAAAATATTCTGGAATTAGACAGTTGTGAGGGTTGCACAACCTTGTGAATATACTAAAAATCACTGAATTATAAATGACTTTAAAATGGTGAATTTTATATTATATGAATTACATTGTGATTTAAAAGTGTTAAGTGGGCCGGGCACGGTGGCTCACACCTGTAATCCTAGCCCTCTGGAAAGCCGAGGCAGGCGGATCATTCGAGCTCAGGAGTTCAAGACCAGCCTAAGCAAGAGCAGACCCTGTCTCTACTAAAAAAAATAGAAAGAAATTAGCTGGACAACTGAAAATACATAGAAAAAAGTTAGTCGGGCGTGGTGGCGCATGCCTGTAGTCCTAGCTACTTGAGAGGCTGAGGCAGGAGGATTGCTCGAGCCCAGGAGTTTGAGGCTGCTGTGAGCTAGGCTGATGCCACAGTACTGTGCCAGGGCAGCAGAGTGAGATTCTGTCTCAAAAAAAGAAAAGAAGAAGAATACAAGTGTTAAGCGCTTTAGAAAATACTGTATGAGTTATTTATAAATTGTGTTCATTCTTTAGGTAAATATCCTATGTACCCCCCCTAAAAAAAAAGCAATACATGTTTGTTAAAAATTCAAACAGAATAAAAGATTTTTAAAGGAAGATCTCTTCTTTCTCAACTACTCCAAATCCCCCAGAGGTATCCACTGTTTAATAGTTTGGGGTTTATTTTTCAGACTCTCTTACAAGTATGCATGCACACGCATAAACAGGCTTTTTGTTTTGTTTACAGACAATAAAAAATGATGCTCATGTTTCTGAAAGGAATTTTATTGAGGGCTTCTTATCTGATCAGCATTTGTTCACAAATAGTTTTCAAGCTTCCTCTTTGTGCAGGGCCTTAGAAAAAGATGAGAAATTGAATAAGACAGGTGCTTATGGTCTAGTAGGAGAAAGAAACCTGTACATAGCTGTCACAATATAAGACATGAACATGGTGGTAGCAAGAGAGTGGTCCCAGTAATAGTAAACACCAGGTGTGCATGGCCCTGTGCTCACAATCTTGACTATCAGCTAAAGCCCCCAGGCCATCTCTTAAGGACAAATTAGAAGTTGGGCTGGAGTAAAGCATTTATGGAATGGGAAATGCAGAACTTTCATCTCGTAACTGAAAGCTTTCTCCTCCAGGGAAAGGAAAAAAGTTAGTCTTAAATTTCAGAGTTCCCTCTCTGATAATTTGACATGTCCAGCTAGGGCCTCAAAACGGGATCTGTGCAGGCAGACTCATGTGGATATACTGCTGACTGAAGCCAGACTCTCCCTTCCTAACAGTAAATTAGGCAGCTTGGTTGTCATGCGGCCCTCTTTGTTTTGGAGGTGCTGGAAATCCCATGTGATTTAATCAGTAGGAATTAACGTGCTCTATGAAGAATTTTGCCTTCCTGTGTAGACTTGAAATCAACTGTCATCATAGCAAAAAGAATGAATTATTTTTAAATTGGAAAGTCATTCACTTCTTGGCAAATTTTTGGTTTTATTTAGCAGCCCCAGAGTTCATGGAATATATGTCATTTGAGTTACTACAACTCTAAACCCAAACTTTTAATTCTCTGTGGTCTACAACAGCTGCAAAGCAGGACCGAGAAGTGTGATCTGGTTGGCTCTGACAACAGGGCTCTCGCACAGAAGGCCGCATTGTGCCAGTGGTTGCTCTCTGCAAAGTCCTGTTCTTTTATCACAGCAAATTAATCTGAGCAGTAATGCAGCCCTCTAAGTAGCAGGAGTCTATATCACACCTCAGGGTTTCATAACATAACATTTACCATCAGGGTAGCGGGTGGTATGTGCAGTACTGTGAGCTCTTTGTTGTAGACTAGGGAAGAAAAGAGCAGCGCAGTGTGCCTTTGCACTTGTCAGCTGATGGGACCATTGCTTTCATTTCCTGGAGAGATCCCGAAGAGACAAAATAGTAGGGATAGGATCTCACTTGTGATTAAAAGGAATTCTTTTTATAAGACCGTTAGCCTTGTGCTCCCACTTCTTTCCCTTCTGAGAGTTTCTTCATTAAGAGAAACACAACAGTTCTGCCTAATTTAGTTGTTCACCCTGTTCAATCCTACTGAAAGCTTCCACTTACTGAGCTTTTCCCTGTGTGCCAGACAGTGTGTTAAGCCACTTTCTATATAGAGCCATGTGTTGCTTAATGATGGGATATATTCTGAAAAGTGCGTCATAGGTAATTTCATCATTGTGTGAACATCCTAGAACATACTTACACAGGCCCAGATGGTATAGCCTACTCCATTATATAGCTCCATTGTAACCTTACGGGACTCCCATCATGTATGTGGTCTGTCATTGACAGAAATGTCATTATGTGGCACATAACTGCATATCTCATGCTTGGAATACATTCCCTCATTTAATCCTCGTGACAGTTCTAAAGAGGCAGGTGTTACTATCCCTTCACATTGCAGATAAGAGACTGAGGCTTGGAGAAGTTAAGAAACATACCCAGTGGTGGAGCCCGGACTTGAACCCAGGTTTGTCAGATCCAGAGCCCTTGCCCTTACCTCTACATGAGGGTGCCCCATCTCAGTTAAGGGCAACACCAGCCTCACAGTTTGTTCAAGCCAAAAAGTGAATGTCCTGACTTCTTTCTTTCCTTTGCCCTCACTTCCTCTCTCTCAGCAAGTCCGTCTCTATCTTCTAAATATATCCCAATCTGGCCATTTTTCTCTGTCTCCGCATTATCAGCTCAGTCTGCTTCCGCATCAGCCCTTGCCTGGAACACTGTAGTAACCTCTTACACTGTCTTCTTGCTTCCATTATAGTCCAGGGATGGCAGTGGAATGTTTTAAAAATCCAAATTAGATCATATCACTTCCCTGTCTAAAACCCCCAGTGACTACCAGTTGCAGTAAGAAGAAAATCTAACTGTAACGTGGCCCACAAAAGACCATGCGACTGGGTTCCTACTACCTCTCTTACCCGTGCCCTCATCCTCCTTTCTGTCCCCCAAACTCACCAAGCTCTTTCCAGCCTTTGCCCCGGGTCCCCCTGCTGGGAAGACTCCCCACTCCCAGATTTTGCCTGACCAGCTCCGTCTTCTTATTCAGGGCCAACTCCCACATTCTCAGAGAGGCCTTTTCTGATCACCCTGTATGTAGAAGCACCTCCCCACCCTCACCCCCACCCAGCCCAGTTCCTAAAGTTTCTTTTTGTCTCAGTGCCTCCCTTTCTCATCTGTCTTATTCCGTTGCATCCCCAGTACACAGAAGTATTCCCGAAACAGAACAGATGCTCAGTGCATAATTGTTGAGTGAATGGCAAACATATGCTGTTCCTGGGCCTAGAAAGATCTGCTCCCTCCCCTACCCCACTGCTCCCCCCTTCACATATTTAACTCTGGGGGGCCCTTCAGTTCTGACTCAAACATTATTAGGGAAATTTTCTGTGACCCTCCATTGCGTGCTTTCCTAACAACTCCTACTTCTCCTTCATGGCCCTTGTCACATGCTTTGTGATTATTTGATTAGAGCCTATCTCCCCCAGCAGACCCTAACCTCCATGAGAGCAGAGGGCGGTCTGTCTGTGCACTGCTTTACTCCTGGTGCCCAGCACAGCCATTTGAACACAGGCATGAATCACCTGTCTTGGACTAGCTAGGACCACACTTGGAATGTGTGTGCCACAGGTGAATGAGCCAGGAACTCCTGTGTGTCCACGACTCCCCACAGTCATTTCATCAGTCTATTAATAGAGACCGACTGTAGAGATGGAGAAGAAACCTTGGGAATCTTCTAGCCCACTAACACTAAACAAATAACCCACGTGTACACTACCTCAGATACTGCTCTGTTTGTTCTATGCTGCCTTTTATGTTTATTTCTTGCTACTTTATCCATATACTTGATACTCTACACCAGAACCCAGAAGCACCCTCAGTCCACTTCCCCATGTCTACTTTGTGCCATGATTTCTAGTATCACCTTATGTTTTAAAAATGAGGCCCATGTGTATATAATCGTGAGATGCTCTTATCAACCTTGGTAGATTTAGATGAGGAACATTTAGCTCAAAAAGTCAAATCCTATTTCTATCACTGAACAATTTTGAACAAAGCTTTGCTTTCCATATCTACAAATGACCAGAATCACAGTGACTCAGCTCAACAGCATGATCCCAAAACCCACTGTTTTTTTTTTTTTTTTTTTTTTATACCGAGTATCGCTTCATCACCCGGGCTAGAGTGCCGTGGTGTCAGCTCACAGCAACCTCAAATTCCTGGGCTCAAGTGATCCTCCTGCCTCAGCCTCCCGAGTAGCTGGGACTATAGACATGCGCCATCATGCCCGGCTAATTTTTTCTATATATTTTTAGTTGGCCAATTAATTTCTTTCTGTTTTTAGTAGAGACGGGGTCTCGCTCTTGCTCAGGCTGGTCTTGAACTCTTGACCTTGAACGATCCACCCGCCTCGGCCTCCCAAAGTGCTAGGATTACAGGCATGAGCCACCACGCCCGGCCCCAAAACCTACTGTTAAGCCAGTGGAATCAGGAATCTAATGCTATTGACAGATTTTTTTATTGTTGAAGATTAAGCTTGGTAATTTTGCTTTCTTACTATTCCCCTCTCCCTAAAACACCAGCAACCCTTAAAAAGACAACTAAAGCTTAGAAATACTGCTTTCTAAAAATAAGTATGTTTATAGGGATTTTTTTTCTCATATCAGGCAAAGAAGCCAAAGTTCAGAGTGTGCAAATTTGAAATGTTTGCTTGGTTTTTAGACCATGTTGTTTCTCACCCAGGATATCACAAAAATCATCGTCTTACTAATGATTACTTTGAGCTAATGCAGTCATCACAGGCTTTCTCATACACTGAGGCTGTGTCTATCTTCATAAGTAGCATCCAAGTGTTTTAGCCAAGAATTAAGTAGTGGAAATGAGTGTAAGCAGAATTGTCTTAGAGCCAAAACCAGACACAGGTGCGGTTTTTGTTTTTGTGTGTGTTTTGTCTTTTGTTTATATAATATCTTCAGGTGATGTTCTGGCACTTGGTGAAGTCATTCACACTGCAGTCCTTCTGCTGTCCCTCTTGGCTTGGGCATTAGGTTGCTCTACCAGTATTGGCTAAAATGTCACAAGGTAGTTTAGAAACTACCTCTCTACTTAGCTCCTTGCCCCCAGAGAGCCATCCCTTGCCCCATGCCCTCATTCCCAGCACCAACCAATCCCCTTAATCCTGCTTGTCCACTTGGCTTCCTTTCTGCTAAAAATTCCCAGCTCTTGGGCATGAATAACATCTCTAGGTCAAAATTGTAAAAAATTCCGAAGAGTTGTCTCGATCTGTAGTTGTACTGTAATTAACAGCTTCAGTGACCATCATGTGTATCGTGCTTCTTCCAGGTTTTCACACACTTTATCACATCTCATCCTTCAGATAGTCCTATGACTGTATTCCCATTCAGCAGGTGCAGCCGTGTGGCTCAGAGAAGCTAGATGGTTTGGCCAGGGCAGCACCATTGGAGCTAAAACCCATGTCTTCTGCCTGCAGCTTTCCCACTAGCCTGTGGTCCCACTCAGTGATCTGTTTTGAAACAGCAGTCATATTTAGGAGCAGGGAAGTAATTTTTCTCAAGGAAATTTCTATATGCTTTGTTGTAATGGGAATTACTTGGGAAGAGACTTCTGTCTATCTAGTCTAAAACACATGAGATCAACTTTGTAGTTCTAGAATTCAAACTCATCTGGCATTTGGATTCATTTGTATTTATTGAAGGCCTACCACATGCCAGACACCAGAGATAGGATGGGGAATAAGACAGCTACGATCCCTACCATCAGAGTCCAAAGGGGAAAAAGACAAATAAATGGGCAGTTATAATATTTTATTTTATTCTATTCTATTTCATTTATTTTTATTTTATTCTATTTTATTTTATTTTATTTTATTTTATTTTAAGACACAGTCTTGCTCTGTTGCCTGGGCTAGAGTATATTGACATCATCATAGCTCACAGCACTCTCAAACCCCCAGGCTCAAGCAGGCCTCCTGCCTCACTGGGACTGCAGGTATGCCACCACGCCCAGCTAATGTTTGTATTTTTAGTCGAGATGGGGTCTGACGAGCTCAGACTGGTTTTGAACTTCTAGCCTCAAGCGATCCTCTCACCTTGGCTTCCCAAAGTGCTAGAATTATAGGCATGAGCCATTGTGCCTGGCCCAATTGCAATATTTTAATAAATACCTGAGTAGGAGACTTATAGCATGTGGCAAGAACATCTAACTCAAACTTGACAGATGGAGGAGGTTTTCCAGCAGAAGGGGCTTCTAATTTGTGATCTGCAAGATGAGTAAGAGTTTAGCCAGATTAGAATTGGGGTGGCATGGGCAATAGTTCTCAGAAAGGAAGAAAAGCATTTGTGAGGCCTGGAGGTAAGAGTGTGGTCCATGTTACCTCAGTTCTTGTGTGTTAGATCAGATTTCATGACTTAGCTGTTGAGGAGACTTGGAAAAAGCAGAAGATCAATGGGGAAGCCTATTGAATATGAGCAGAAAATACTTCTTTCTCATGTCTACTTAACAGAAAAAACTCGAATCTCCACCCGCATCTACCAATCCCTTCCTGGAAGATGAGCCGGCACCAGAGATGGAGGAACTGGCAACGGAAAAAGGAGATTTGGAACAAGTGAGTCTGGTTTGCATTGCCATGGGTAACCTAATGTCTGCTTCTGCAAATGTGTCCACTTGCTCCAAATACGATCCTCTGGCTATTGACACATTCCAAGATTACAGCTTTGGTGGTCTTTATAGGACTTTCTCTGAAAGTGCATTGAGAGAACAGAATAAAAGGGCAGCCTGTCCTGCCCCACATCTCTGCTCCTGAAGAGCCCCCGACCAGGACTTAGCAGCACACACAGCTTGATTAGTCCATGCGGTAGGGCCAGGCAGATTCTGCTCGGCCTCATTCATCATCTCCCGAACTTGTCAGCTTAGCTTTCGGTCGTACTCTCATCTGCCACCGTGATGATGTGAGAGGCTGAAAGATCCTGGGGAGGCTCGCGGCACCGTCCGCTAGCAGAGGCCTCCACGCCGTGTAAGCTGATCACTTTGGGTCTGGAAGCCATTGGGGAGGCCTGGAAATAACAAGGTGGCCAATGGCATATTTGGAGAGTTACTTTTCAGAGCACACTAGCACTTTAATTTCCTTTGGATTTTTCTGTCCAACTCTAAATTTCCTCTCCCTTCATCCTACAGAATGGTGTTTTTGTTTCACTGCCATTTTATGACAAGAGAGGTTAGAGCCATAAATCAGGACTTTTCCTTTCTGGATTAGTGATCCTTCTTTTTAATTTTCTACACTTGGCTGCTAGAGGATTATTTCATGGTATTATTTTGCTCCAGACACCACCAGAAGGGAGGCTGGCTGGGAAGACCAGCTCTGGGAAACACGTAGCCACACGTTTCGCAGTGAGGCCTGCGTTTCTAGCATGGTGAGGGTAGGTGTGTGAGCCTGGCAGGAGCTGCGAGAACAGAATTTCCAGGAGCGGTTCTGAAGTGACGCAATAAAATGTGTCTGGTCCATTGATTAAATGACAGTAATAAAAATGGATACCTTATATTTTTATAGCACTTTGTAATTTAAAAGTCTTTTATATGCTTTATTTCATTTTGTCTTCACAATGTCTGCCTCTTATTTTATAGGTGATGAAACTACAGCTCAGAGAGGTTAAGTGATTGGCCCACAGTCGCATAATTTGGAAGTGGAGGGGATAAGACTGAAAGCCAGGTCTAGTCTAGCAGTCAGAAACTACAATTCCTTTCCCAGTGCACTTTTTTTTTTTTGATACCTTCACGTCTCATTAAAGAGTGGAGGACACAGAAATGAATCTCAGGAATAGAAGTGAATGAACAAAACTGAGGGGCTATCCCAGAGATGTATAGGATTCGAGGTAGCTGACTTAAAGCCATCATGTTATTGGCTAGCATGGGAGAAAACAAAAGATTTCTTCTAATTAAATAAATGCAACTCCCACATTTTGGGAATGAGGACTCAGTAAAAAAAGGGGTACTGGCTGGAGCGCTCATTCTTCTTGTGTGTCCTCCACCTGCACGGGGTCCCCTGCACCTTCTGAGCCTGCTTTGTGCAGTGGTACCATTGGCAGGGCCCTCAGTCTCCCCAGTGCTAGCGGCTGCTGTTGTCACGTCCTGAATCGTGCAGTTGAACACTCAGATGCTTTTAGTGCTGCCACAAAAAGTTATCCTCTTAACTAGTAATCTCTGGATGTTATTAAACTGGATTATGATAGAGGCCTATCATATTATACCTATGAAATCAGTTTTGCCAGGTAAAATTTTTCTTTCTTTTGGAAATTTTTGCTCATCCTGGAAGCTTGAAATTTTTCTTGTAAGGACCAAGACCTGCTCATTGTAAGAACACAGAACACTGACATCCCATAAATACATGGGGTAAAGCAGAGTCATGTGGTGGTGAAAATGCTAGACTCCAGTCTGCCATTAACTGACCACGTGACCTTGCATACGTTATTTACTCTCTCTAGACTCCACTAGTTTCTTTAGCTGTAGAGAACACGGTTTCCAAACTCCCGTTCCTTGATATCCCCTCAGATATTGCTGTGGGGAGTTGGGAAGAGACCAGGGACCTAGGTCCCTGTAATCAGAGCAGTTCTGTCTTGAATCACCTTGTATTGTGGACTTTCTTTTGAGTCAAGGGTTTTATGTCTGTTTAAAAAAAATCTAAACTAAATGAATACCCCCAAGACTAGAAGAACTACCTGCAATTTCATGGGCTATTACTCAGTAGTAGTAAAACTTATGCACCAGTGACTAATGCCTCGTCAGATGCCATCCCTGACCTCCTACTGCCTCGCTGGCACTTGTATTGCCAGTGGCCGATTAGGCGGGAGCACCAGGATCTCCCTCTTCCCAGCAGCCTGATGGCTCCTGGAGCTGGGTGCACAGGAACAGAGGAGCCCTGTGGGGTGTTGGGGAGGAACTCCACGGATGTGAGTGACAAACTCAGCCAGAGGTGGTTGGAGGGAAGGCTCCTACCGGTTCCCTGGGTTATCCAGCCCATTGTGGTGCTGTAATCAGTAGGCAGTTGGCCCTCAAGGTAAGGGTCACTCGCTGCTCACTGCTACAGTTTAGGCCTGGCTATTGAAAAGGGAGCATGGACTTGAAAAGAAGTATTTAGTTTATAAGAGGGCCTGAACAATCAGTTGCCAAGATATTCCGTATGATAAAATATGACATCTGAAAGGGGACTGAGAAAAGTATAAAAGAAAGAGGGAGAAGAAATAAGGAATTTCTGATTTTAAAATGTACCCTTCTGGTGATCCGAGCAGTTAGATTTAATCTGTTTACATTGGATAGTAATAAAAGGAAATGGGACCAGCTGCAGACCTCCTTACTGTGACAACAGTAACCTTTTATTAGTCCATCAAACTGCAGGAGGAAATAGCTTAAACATCTGCAGCTTTTGGGCAGAATTCACACACTCAGAAATCCAGCCTGAATGCTACTGCTAAATGACTTAGTATAGTTTTTAAGCTGAGAATCAACGCTTTGGGGATCTGGATAGTGCAAAGGGAGACGCCAGTTTGAGCTGAAATTCCATCACCTACTATCTAAACATGAGCACATTCATAAAGCAGGCAGAGGCAGGAGGCAGCCCTGCCAGGGAAAAAAGAAAAAAGGAAGCTTCAGCAAACCCTCCCATTGTTCCCCTCTTCCTTCAACTCACACTGAAAACACCACAAGAGGACCTGGGTGCCGTGGCGACAGGGTCCAGTGTCCCTCCTCACTGCAGAAGAGCACCTTAGTGGGCAGAGGTGGGGTGGGATGCCAGTGCTATTTGGTCAGGACCTGCGGCAGACTGATCGAGATGAGTTTGTGGGACTATCATGTAGCCATCTTTTATTATCACTGAGAATCTGTATTTTATACTTAATGAGCTCTTCAGATTTACACATAGTTTTTTTTTTTTTTATCATATATCACTTTTGTGCATACATAAACAGGAAACTATAAGCAAAATAAATAGATTAAGATATTCCTAAAGCTTCTTCACATGCAGGGCCCACTTCTTCTGAATCACATTTCCAAGGAACAGTCTGGGGATCAATGATGGTCTAGTGTTTTCGTGGTCTAAGGCAAAAAATAAAGACAATATAGTCTTTTTTTTTTTTTTTTTTTTGAGACAGAGTCTCACTGTGTTGCCTGGGCTAGAGTGCCGTGGCGTCAGCCTAGCTCACAGCAACCTCACACTCCTGGGCTCAAGCGATCCTTCTGCCTCAGCCTCCCGAGTAGCTGGGACT
>CAUYRT010083606.1:0-24313 GCA_963574885.1 Lepilemur ruficaudatus | reverse complement strand
CACATATATTTTAGGTGAGTTAAGGTTTCAGTCTAAAGAAATAAATTTTACTTTAGACCTCTGGTAGAGATTACACATCTGGAAAATTATTAGAATATGTTCCTTTTGGTGTACATCACCCATGGAGCTAGTCATAGAGATTAGACTCATTTCATATTTGAATGCCTTTGACCTCTTGAAATGTGGAGACCTTAAAAGCAAAGAGCATCTTGTTTTCTGTGACAAAGCTGTCTGGTGCATAATGGATATCATCATCTTGCCATTTCCTCATGGACTTGCTTCCTAAGTGAGGATTAACATCTAGTACCTTCATCATAAGCAGTCCCTAAATGTATCTCCATGGTTGCAGTTTTGCAGTATTCTCTAGAAATAAGCTATATATAAAAGTAGCCTATGATTCAAAAATCTCTGGATTTTGTATTTATTAACCTTTGTGTGTGTGTGTATATATATATATATATATATCCTATCTATATTTGTATTAGATTACAGAGACATCCAAATAACTTATATTAAACTCTTTAAATTACTTTTACAGTGATTTGAAGAAGGAAAAAAAAATGTATGTTTGGAAAGTGCTGCCTTAATTGTGATTATAATTTTCTGCTTTTTGGTCTGAAAAATGTAATGTTTCCAAAATAAACTTTTGTACAAAATGATTTTTCAAGTCTTTCTTAGGATTTTTAAATGAAAGAATTCTTTATCCCTTAGGTAGTAACATAAATACTGAGTCAGCTCACAGCGAAATATTTTGATGTTTTAGAGTTTCAACTTTGTGTTAAAAGGTGTGAAAATGTGATTTTCTTAAAAAATTCTGAAATAACTTTCTGTATGCTAAGACAGATGACTATTGTTTTAAATACTAATTCACTATATTATCACCATTCTCTAATTTTTTTAAGAATGTGGATTAAATGATACAAGCCTTGTGTTTTTAGATTTTAGAAGTATAATTATAAAAAAATATCCTGAGGAACATGTGTATATAGCAAATGTTATTTGTTAAAGTAGTTAGCAGACACTTTATCTATATAGTGTTTTCTTTGGATTTCAAGAAGTTTTCGGGAAATGATTTGGACTTGGAAAAAAAAATGGTGGAAAGGTTCCATAGAAATGTCAAGATTGGCTAAGATTGACCTTGTCACTTGTGGGGGATTTAAACAAAGGTCTCTTTGTAACAAGAAAATCTGTCTCTGTATCGGGAGTTCATTGGAATTTCTTTTCTAGCAGAGAAGAGTGATGTGAACAACCAGAGCAGGGCACAATAGGAATGTTTGTGCTTATATCTGCTGAAATCGTCCTGAGACATAGCTCCTACTTCTCTTCTCTTGCATCTTGTGTATATTTGATACATGCTACTTAGTTATACATAGTTAAGTATGTATTTATGCACATATTTAGATATTTTTGAAAAAATCTGCTATGAATAAGATATTTTCCAGCACATCCTTGCTAACCATTCCTGCAAATTGAAATTTTACTTGAGGCCATTCAATTGAAAAGAGAGCAGAAGTGATTAACCCTTGAAATTATTCTCTTGGATTTTGCTAAGTAGTGTTAAGTTAAAGGTCTTTAGGAGGAGTGGTTTAAAAAAAGTCTATATCACAGATTTAGCTGCCGTATCTTTAATTTTTAGAGCATCTGATATAGTCGTTTGAGAATTCATGTTTTTTGGGTTTTAAAAATATTAAATGTGGGAGAAGAGTTTGGTTTGCGTTGTTGGTGTTTATGCTGTTATGCCATCCCTGGGGATTGCTGTGTTTAAATGTCTCCTGTTCCGAACCTTCCCTTATTCTTTTATCCACCCCCTGCCCCCTCTTTTTTAGTCTTCCTGGCCAGTATCCAGTTTGCTTTTGTGAAACTGCTTTTGTGATTAGAATATAATTTTATTAATTTAGAATATCAGAATATTGTTTTATCAGCTTATTAATAAATGTAGAAATCAGGATATCATTTTAGTAATATTTCTGAGAGGTGTAAACTAGGTGACTTACTGTTATTCGTGAAGTATCCTTTCCAGCTTAGAGAGGGGGAAAAAGTGTAGTTGTTTAGACTCGAAACACTTTTCTCTTGCATACTGTTGAAGAAAACATATTCTTCTGCACTCTTTGAAGACTCCTATATATTCAGAAAAGCAGATGTTCAAACTAAGGAAACTTTTGCTTGCCTTTGTCTGTTTTATTTTAGATCTTCTCATCATAAACTAAGTCCCAGCTTTGAAGACTAGTTTTTATTGATCACATCTCTGTTGCCTGAGACTGGAGCAAGGAGTCTTAATCTCATCCTTAGGCAGATCACTTCCTTCTCTGCATGTCAGTTGCTAAGTGAGCTTTCCATGAGCACGGAACTCAGGTTTGGCGGAATAACTGAAGAATCTAAAACCAGGGCCCTTAGGTCCTGACTTGCTGTGAGTTCATTATCACCAGCTCACACTGGAGAATTACTTATTCCTCTCAGTGCTTTTTTGGACAGTAAATTCTCCCCATGATATGTGGATTCAGAAAAGTTGGTTCCAGAGAGTGGGCCTTGCAAACATTCCCTTAGGCTTAGAAGTCTGAACACAGTGCCTTAGGCTGCTCGGCCATCCTGACGAGGCTCGGAAGTCTGACGTACATTTGGGTCTGGACGTGGTGAAAGCCTTTTGGGGATGGCATGAGAAAATATAGCTCTATGTGTTGCTAGAGTATTTTTCTTTTTAAAGTGAGAAAGATTGGCTAGTGGACATAAAGATGTAATAACCTTCTAATAGGATAATATATGAAAATGATTTTCTGAGAGTGAATATCCAAGCTCTGAAAAATGGATGGAACAGAGAGCATTATAAGCTTTATAGCCTTCTCTTCTTCTGGAATTGTTGAACAATATATCTGAGGAAAATGTAGCATAATATTTTGATAGTTGTAGTGAATATATGTCTTTAAACAAGCCTGGAATTGAGTTGTAGGCAGAGTTTGGCATGGTAAAATTTGCGTTGTCCAGAGCTGCTTTTGATCCGTTTGAAATGCCTGCTTTTTCCCTTGGGAGCAGTGTGCATCCTTGGCAGGAGCTGGCTCACTGTTTGGCCATCTGGAGGAGGCTACCTCTGCTTTTCAAAGAAACTGATTGAGAGGGTCCACCTGCTACCACCCAAAAGTAATGTATATGGTGATAAATTCAAATTCTGTCAAAAGGTGTGCAGTGAGAAGTCTGTCCCCTAGTATAGTTGGTTTGGGGTGTAGCTTCCAGATATTTTCTGCATATAGAAGTATAATTTTAAAGTATGATGATAGCCTACCATATACACTGTTATGCTCCAATACCTCTTTTCTTTTAGTACATCAAATAGCTAGAGTCTTAAATGAGGAATAACATTGGATTTTTTTTTCTTTTCCTATACTCCCTAAATAAGCCAGGACTTTCTCTATCTAGTTTCTTCTATTCAGGAATTTTAAATGAGTTATCAAATTTATTTTCTTGGGGAAATAGTCATTGCTCTGCATATGGGTTTTTAATTGAGAATTACATCTTAGTCTTTGATATAATAAAATATTTTAGGGTCAGTCTTTTCAGCATAATTTATTGAGCACCTGTATGTATCAGGCATTGTACTAGGCATTGGAAATATAACAGTAAGCATGACAAAGTCCCTGTCCTTGTGATCTGGGTAAACACACATAGAACAGGTGCTTGAGGATAGTGTACCCCTCAAAGTAGGACCTTCACCTGGACTAGGGAAACAGGGAAGTGACTTTTCCCTACTCCTTAATTACTCTCTATTCTTTTCCTCCCTCATCAAATTAATCTCATAAGATTGATGATCTTTAAAAGATGTTTTAATTCAAATATGATTCAATCTAGTCTAACTATATATAGAAATACCATACAAGTCACATGCTGTTAATTATTTTATGTTTGCAAGTAACTTCCTTAAATGGGCCCTGGGATGTTTGGAACAGAGCTTAATAAACCCGCACTTATGCAGTGCAATTAAATTGATCATTTAGCTACAATGTGAAGATTTTTATTTAAAGAAAAACAGAGCCTGGATTATGTCACAGTTCAAAATACTAAACACACTTCTAGTTTAAATGCATAATTCTTTGATTATCTTGCCTCTGAATGATTTATAAATCTGGGGGATTTGGATACTGTTAGTTTATCTAGCTTAAGGAAAATCATCCAATTTATGCTTCAGGTTCACTACAAACTCCTTTTGTATCATGTCCTTAGGTAGTGTTTGGCTTTGTTAAAATTTCTGTAACTCATGATTACAGTTTTATTTTTAAAACCTCCAAAGATAATTTAGTTGAGATAGCAAATAGAAACTATAAAATTTATCAACTATGTGACCATTAGATCATTAGCTTGACTAAGATGTAGCTCACATGCTGTTATTTTTTTTTTGTCGTAGTAAACCATGTGATATACCTGGGCTGATTTTACTTTGTTTTGTGATTAATAAGCTATTTCCAGGGAATTTTGGGATTGAGAGGGAGCTTAGAAACCATATATTCCTATTCTGTAATTTACAGATAGTAGCCCAGATCACATAACTAATTAGAATCAGAGCTAAGGCTAGAACCCAAGACTTCTGACCTGTTATTTTATGGGAAAGGGTATTTCACCAAGTTTTTAATGTTATGTATTTACATGGCTTAAAATACTTATATACTGAGTATCCCATCCTTATTGATTCTGCTAGCCCTCCTTTTTTGTTAATGTATTAGATGATTTCTTTATCCTTCTATTAGTAGCATTTCCTGTGCAAATACAGGCAAATGCAAATAGTTTCTTATTGTCCCACTTTTCTTAAAAAACATAGCGTACTAACTGTATACACTATTCTGCACCTTTTTTTCCCTTTCACTGCAGATCCCGCTTCATTTGCTCAGCTTAGGGCAGAACCAGGTTGCTGTATTTAGCCTAACTCTAACATATGAGAAACATGGGATAGCTCTATACAGATCATGTAGTGAAAAAAGAAATGGAAAATAAAAGTCAAGATGAAAAGTGATTGAAGTTGCTATTATTTAACCCAAAGAAGAGAAGGTTTGGCCCTTATTTGCAGATGAGAAAAGGTACTCCTAGACGGAGGGTGAAGTACCTTACCAACAGTCACCTAGCCAGTTGGTGTCTGGTGGGGGGGATTTGCACTCAGATTTGCCTGTCGGTATTGGAGTCCCAGCTCTGCTTCTACTGTAGTAGCCTGATATCTTTGTGAGTGACAGGTACAGTTGATGGTCATTATTTGCAGATTCCATATTTGCAAATCCACCTACTTGTTAATATTTATTTGTAACACTAATTCATTACTTGCGGTGCTTTTGTGGTCTTTCACAGACATGTGCGTGCAGAGAGGCAAAAGATTTGAGTCACCTGATACACATGTTCCCACTTGAGGTTGAACAAGGCAATGCTTTGCCTGTTTGTTTTAGCTCTTATACTGTGAACAAATGTCCTTCTAATAGTCTATTTAGTGCTACATTTCTTTACTTTTTATTATTATTATTATTTTTTTTTTTTTTTGGTGATTTTGCTGTTTAAAATGGTCCCCAAGCATGGTGCTGAAGTTCTGTCTAGGGTTCGTAAGTGCAAGAAGGCTGTGCTGTGCCTTACTGACAAAATGCATGTGTTAGATAAACTTATAGTGCCTAAGCTGTAGTGCCTTGTTGTAGCACTACAACAAGTTATGGTTGTAGTGCTATAGTGCCATTGGTATGAGTTCATTGTTACTAAATCAACAATATGTATATCAAATAAGGTGTCTTTAAACAGAAACACACATAAAACAAGGTAATGTATTGTTCAGTTGATGAAAATGTTATCAAAGACTTGTAGGAACCTACACTGTATTTCTACTGGTAACAGTGGTTCAGTACTCACTAATTTAGTGTTCACAGCAACTTTATAGAACATAACTTCTAAGAGTAATAAGAATTGACAATAAATGCAAAACCAGAAGTGGCCAGCTCCTTGCTAGTTCTAGTTGCGTTTATCTCTTCTCATTCTACCCTAAGGTACAACAGGAACAAATTAGATGTTAGAGAGAAAAAAAAAAAAACTCATAACTTCCCAGTGGTGAATTAACTCAGGACTGTGAAATACTATGATATAGTATCATTTTGATGGCTTGTTTTAAAACATTGTAAAGATTGAGACTTTTAGACTGTTGCTAAGAGTAGTGTCACTGCGAATGGAGCATGGTGACTAAGGAAGAGTGTCATCAGTCTGCCTGGGCTCCAAGCCTTTCCCTACCATTTGTCCTATGTGGTGTTGGGCAAACTACCTAACATATTTGTGCCTCAGTACTCATGTGTGTAAAATAGAGATGATAGCAGTCCCCACTTATTTGGGTTGTTAGGGAAGTTAAATCGGTCAGTAAAGCAGTTAGACTAGTTCTCGGTATACAGTTAGTGCTCTTTAAATGTTTAGTGTAATTGCATATCGTCATTTGCCCAGAATAATTTTTAGTTATTTGGGTGTAATTATTGATTGCCTTTTTTCACTCTCAAAAGGTATCCTAATTTGAAGGGTGAACTATATGGTGACCCTAGCTGTGAGGATGATTCATAATTGTCAGCTGATACTGAATCAGTGGCTACTTCTGTAAATACAGGTTGATTGATTTCCTTTTCTTCTTGAAGAAGTAAGTTGAAAAATTCCTTCCTCCTGGTTTAGAGGGCCGCTTAGAGAAGAGAAATTGAAGTGGAACAGGTTGAGTATTCAGATGGGGCATAACTGTGTGACTTTTACTCATTTTCTTTCTTGCTCTATGAAAGAGAGTGGTTTAGAGTCTGGGACTGAGTACTAGAATAGAGAGGTTATGTCTTTCCCACTAGTCGGCTCTTTTCTCTAGTGGCCAGGATAGACTTGCGGGAAGTATACTTTATATTGTAGAACAGTTTTAGGTTGCAGCAAAATTGAGTGGAAAGGACAGGACAGAGAGTTCCCATATACTCCCCCACAACCCACCTCATACAGCCTCTACCCATTATCAACATCCCACACCAGAATGAGAAATCTGTTGTAATTGATGAAACTATACTGACATGTCATCACCCAAAGTTTGATAATTCACATTAGGGTTCACCATTGGTATTATATGTTCTATGAATTTGGACAAATGTATGATGACATGTATCCACCATTATAGCATCATACGGAATAGTTTCGCTACTCTGAATACCCTCTGTGTTCCACCTACTCGTCTTTCTCTTCCCCTAAGTCCCTGGCAACCACTAACGGTTTTACTGTTTCCATAGTTTTGCCTTTTCCAGTACTGTTGAGTTTTTCCGTGGTTATTTGTTCTGCATGCTCCATACCTTCAGAGGTGGCTGTGAGGCATCAAGAGGCACTGTTGAATAGGCAGGTAAGCAGGTCTGGGTTTGAGCAGTTTGAAGGGGGAGACATATTTGGGAGTAATTAGCATATAGATGAAATTTCAAGCAGTTGTGCTGAATGAGATTATTGGAGAAAGAATGGAGATAGAGAAGAGAGGGCTGAGTGAGCACAAGCCCTGGGATCCCCCAACTCTTAAGATACTGGGAAGGTGGGGGAGGGGCCAGCCCAGAAGACTGAGCAGGAGAAGCCAGCCTGGGTAGAAGAACACCCAGGAGAACAGTGTGCTCTGGAAGCCAAGTGGCATCTCTTGTTTTTTTTTCTTCTGTACTAATAAAGGAAAAAAATCAACATGCCTTAAGAATGACTTCAGTCTCTTGTGGCATCCTTTTGAGGGTTTATATTTTGCACCATGTCAATGAGATAGAGAGTAGTTGTAGACAGGAAAGGCTCTGCACGAGAAACAGTTGCAACAGGGTCACTTGGCGGTGTGACCCATGTAAAAGGGATATCCCTTCAGAACCCCGGAGTCTTCGCATGGCCTCCATGCCCTCAGAGGATTATCAGAGTAATTGGCATCACTTCCAAAAAAGTGAGACGAGAAGGAACGGGGGTAGGGCACCTCACTCTAAATGGCAGTGGATGTTGAAGCTTCACAGTGGCGGTGGCATGTGGAGGAGTCTTCCTGGTTTCATTTGTTTTCAGAATGCAGGAAGCACAGGTTGTGTTTAGAGACAGGCTGGCCTAAGAAGATCCAGACATGTAGAACAGACACAATCTAAGGCAAGCATTTCCATCCCCAAGTTGTTTTCTTTTTGCAAAATAAACCATCCAAGGTTTTTTCAGGGGGTCATTTGTAGTGATTTGATTTACAAAAAATATTAGCTTTATAAAAACATCAATTGCATAAATAATGTCCCAGTTTTATAATTTCAAGTTGTTGTTGTGTAATGGATAGGCTGTGCCTTCCGACTATTGACTTTGAAATAAAATGCTTATAAGGATCATAATTTAACCCTTGTCTATACCAATTTTCACATATGCAGTAGCCAAAATCAACATTTGAGAAACTGCTAAGGCTTTACAGTACAGTTTACTTTGCGTCAGAATATAGTGTGTTCAGCCAAGTGCCATTAGTACCTTTTCATAATCTTAAAAATGCCATTTCAAGGGAATTTATTAGTGAGGTTTCCATGGATTCTTCTCTGTATCAGCCCCTACCCTAGTCCCCCCCAAGTTCATTATGTTACTGCCTTGGACTTTTGCCAACATAGTATAAATAATTGAACTTATCTTTATATATAGTATCTTCTGACTCAGATCATGAAATATAAGTTGACAAGATTTTCTGCTGATTTTAATTTACCAAGATTGCACCAAGATTATGAAGAGATGGCTGGGTATAATTTTTCTTCTCTTTAGTCCTTCTGTAATTGAACTAATCTGTGAAACTTCTTGCAGATTAATTATAGTTCTTATAGAGATATCAATTATTGTAATTTGCAAACTCCAAAGCCTTTTTAATGAAAGACAAACATTTTAAAACCATATAGTTGTCAAAATTTGATGTTAATTACAGCAATTCATTTTCCTCAGTTTAAGTAACATTTTATAAGTTAATGAAAGCTTGAATTCTCTCCTTTCTTTTTATGTTAATATGAAAAACTTTTCAGGGATAAGGAACAGATTGATTGATACATGCATAAAACTAGTTCTGATGAACAATATATTGCTTTCTTAGCAATTGGATGAAAACCAGAGGTTGCAGAGGTTTGTTTTTGTGTGTTTTTTTTTTCCACTTACATGGAGCTGGAGCTTTGAGGTTCATGACAAAAGAAAGCAAAAGTTTAATGAGTCCCTATTAACTCAGTTTGCTTCTAAATAAAACATAAATTTAGGGGGTTAAAATGAGTGACTTCAGAAACTTTTGGCTTGGATGGAAGTTAGCATTCTCTGGAGTTATGCCTGAGATGCCTTGTCATTTGATGATAATAATAGTAACAACATCTACCACCATTTATTCAGCCCAGTGTGCCTGATATTGTGGTATTTGTTTTTTAATACTTTGTTATTTAATCCTTGCCACAATCTATGCAGGAGATAGTATGATCTTTTTTAGCAGATGAGAAACAGAAGAAGATTGTACCCAAGTAGTAAGTACCCAGATACTAGGTGATAAACCAGAATTCAGACCCAGATCTGACTCCAGAGCCCTGTCTGCAGGGAGACACATTCAGATACCTGCCCTGGCAGCCAGGTCATGTAGCTGAGTAAAGTAGGATCGGTGTGAGACTGTGCTGAGTAGTGGGAGTCACCATGCTCCAATCTGTGAGTGCAGACCCAGTAATTCTGGCCATGTGAGCTCAGTGTTGCCAGATCTTCTGCTATTTCAGAAAAAGTGGGAATCCAGATGTGTGGGTGCAGTCTCTTAATTTTTAGATGTTGGGAGCTAATTTAGATTTTCAAAATATACAAATGTAGGGTGATCTCTGTTGCACACTGCATTGGTTTGATCTTTTGGCCTTAATGAGCCTCATAAAACGGATGGGACTTGTGTCTGTGCACAAAGTGGCACACTTGAAATTCCTCAGAAACCTCTACAAATTTAGCAGGGGTTGGAGGGAAGAAGGAAAAACATACCTTAGTGTACTATGTTAATATGTAATTTGAGGCTTTAAGGAGATACAACTGTGTAACTTTCAGTGATAAAGCATGCTTATCTTTCCTTCATCCCCCTGTTAAAATTAGATAGGCAATCAGTTAAATATTGTACCGTTGTCAAGTTTTTTATATTAGAGCAAATGAAGAATCAGAGAGATTTGGCTTTTCTATATTACTTTAAAATTAGTAGCCTTTCTTTAAAAGAATAGGGAAATACACACACACACATGCATACACACACACAGTGGTCCCCAAACTTTTTGGCATCAGGGACTGGTTTCACAGAAGGCAACTTTTTCCACACAGGTGGGGAAGCACCTGACCAGAGGCGGAGCTCAGGCAGTGATGTGAGTGATGGGACGCGGCTGTAAATACAGATGAAGCTTCGCCCCCTCACCCCACCTGCTGCTTCCTGCTGTGTGCTCCCACCCCCTGCACCATTCCTAAGTTTCACAGGAGACAACTTTTCCACAGGCAGGGGCAGTTATAAAGGATAACGGCCTCAAAGCTATTTGTCTTGAGAGAGATTTATTAAAAGATATAAAATTGCAGCTAGATAGGAGGAATAAGTTCTAGTGTTACACCAGTGGTCCCTAACCTTTTTGGCACCGCAGGCCGGTTTCATGAAACACATTTTTTCCACAGACCTGGGTGGAAGGTGTTGGGGGCAGAACTCTGCGGCCCCGTGCCCAACAGGCCATGGACCAGTACTGGTCTGCAGCTCGTGGGTTGGGGACCGTAGCATATAACACACTCATTTTTTTTTTCCTGATTAAAAACATTAAGAAACTTGAGTTGACTTCGCAAGAAGGCATGGCAACTAAAGAAAACTGAGAAATGCTTAATATATATAGATAAGAGAAGTATATTTTTTATAAGCACTGAAAAGAAAGATGATGAAGGAAACTATTTTTGTGTTGAGTTTCTAGAGGTCCTACGTACAATGTAAGTACCCTCAGCATACAAGTCATGATTTACCAGGGAAGGGTCACCTATATATAATGCCTTTACTTTTTAAAGAAATTGAATTTACCATTCTATATCATAAGAATAGAGGAGTAAAGTTCAGGTTTTGAAAGTTGAAGAAAAAGTGATGACATCCTTTTCATCTTGTTTTAGAGGTTCTGTGAAATGTAATGGTTAGATTTTTGACCTCTGTTCCTACACCTGCAGCTACACATAAATCAAAATGTGTAAGCCTGCCTTGTGCTGCACATACAACTTACAGTGTGGAAGCTGCATATCACAGGCTATTTCTTCTGTTGGAGTGGGAGAGCAGGCATCTGGTAACTCTTTTACCTAGAACTTCTTATGTTCATTAACTTTCTAAGGAAATGAAATACTTCCTTCTTTTTCTATTGTTAACCTTCAAGCTAGCCTTTTAAAAAAGTGCAAAGAATTAAAATACCCAAATCTAGAGATTTGTAAAAGTAAACTTTTACAAAATTACATTTTTCAAAAATCTTGTATTCTTTTAAAATTCCTATAGATAATGTAGTAAAGATAAATCATGCATACTTTTTTAACTGTGTCTGGTTTATTAGTATATCACTGACAAATACTATTAATAATAGTAGAACCTACAGATGAGTTTTTTGTTTCAATGACCACTTCTCATGGAACAATTCTCTATGGCTGAATGAAAATGTTTTAGTACCCCTGTCAAGGAAAGTGTTTACACTCTATGCTCTGTTTTTGTTTTAGAAATAAGCCAGAGGATGTTTATTTTGCATAGCTTTAATGAATTTGAAGGAAAGCACTTGGAAATGGAAATCATGTTTATTAGAGAGATGTATAAAACCACTTGGAAACTGTAAAGCATTATACAGGGTATAGTGAAGCTATCGGGTATAATAACATGTATTCACTCCATAGTTGAAATCATGCTGGCTTTGTTATTAGTACAGGTGCCAAGACACTTTTGTGCTCCTGTTTTGTAGAAACCAGAGTAGCTGCTGACAACTTGAACGCTGATACACCCAGGCTGGGCCCCGCAGTCCAGCTATGCAGGAGTGCTTACCTTCCGTCCCGCAGGTGTACCTTTCTCTATTCCTTTTAAACTGGAGACCATTGTCTTTTGAAGGGATCACAGTGCAACTGTCCCTTGAGTAAATGACAAGGAGACAGTTTCTTAATGTATCTCAAATTCCTGCAACTAACTTGGAGCCAGCTCTGCTTCTGTGGCAGAAAATGAGGATGGAAGCATAGTTGGGAGTTGCCCTTTGGTGGAGAAGTGGCCAAATGTAAGTGTATAGGTATATTGGCCAAAAGTCCAGATTAAAATTTTCTGGTAGTTTTCACTGCAACCATTAAGATTTCAGTAAAAAAAAAAAAAAAAAAAGGAAAGCTAGAGAATGATAAACTCCCTGAAGCTGTAAGTGATCACTTCTCTATAAACCAGCCACTGGGTGTCCTGGTGAATGACATAGTCCCGGTGATCTAGTGTCAACATCCTTAGCAAGCAGTAAAAGAAGATTTCACAGTGATGTTGTTGCTTTGTAGTACATAGGTGAGTGCAGGCATTCAGGTTGACTGAAAGGCATGAAGTGGCTGAGAGGGCTCATTGGGAAGGAACCAAGATGAGGAGTACATCCGTGGGCTTTGCTTAGAGGATATTTTGTGGTTAGAAGCTAATAGTTAGAAATTTGGTTTGAAAAGCTAGGTCCCATTGATGTTTCCAAGAAAGAGGGTGATGCTGCCAGAGAAGTTTTTAGAAGGGAGTTTTGGTAGGTTCTTTAAAAGTGGATTGAAGCAGGATAAAAGGGAGGGAGATACCACAAGGAGCCGGCTGCGGAAAGATGTGTGCTTTGGGGCAGGGTTTTGGCAAAGAAATAAAAGACGGAAGGGGTGCACATATAAAACAGAACACGAACATTGGTGACATGTGACTATTTAGGGTTTATAAATTATTGACTGGCAGTAGGAAATATAGATTTAAGAACATACATACCATAGGAATTTTACTAAAGAAACAGATAACATATTTTGTAATTCTAAATTCACCATTAAAGAGAGTTAAAGTCTGCCAGCACCTTGGTTATCGTCAAATGCTAACTAAGATTTTCGGATATGAAGGAGATTTTCTGAACATTTTGACCCTTCTGGACTAAATTGCCATATGTTAGACCTCTCTGAAAGCCTTATACAAGGGTATGCAAACAAACCTTTCTTAGCTTTCTGTAGGTGAAGTAATTATTCTTACCAGGGTGCCTTGCATGGTGTTTGAGCGGAAGGATAACAGTTGTGATGGGCTAAAGGCTGAGCAGCGGAACAGGGCTGGCTTTGGCGTGACATCCTGCCTCTAATTCCCTGGTGTGACTAGGGGGATTTTGGCTAAATTCCCTCTCGCTGACCCTACGAAGATGCTTAACATTCCACATCTCTCAGCCGTTTGGATCTCTAGAGTGGTTGCAGAATGCGGTCCATTGGGCCTGGAATTCCCTGAAGGCGCGTTAGGGTCTGCCAATTTGGGTGTCAGGGAAGCCAAACAACTGGGCTCTGGGCCTCCTGACACTGCCTCAAGCAGAATGGCTGTCCTTTATTCTTTCGGTTTGGGGACTTTTCCTGAGAGTCACTTGGAAAGCCATGAAACACACGCAAAATCTATCAGCCGGGGAAACAGGAAAAGGGGGCACTCTGTATGTGAACAAAATGAGCCGATATCAGCTCTTGCCCTCTGCCCATTTCCCTCGCTGCTGCCCTTTTTATTAGAAGAGGCTTATTGAGACAAGAATTCATATGCCATACAAATACGCCATTTAAATTGTACAAATCAGTAGTTTTTGGTACATTCACAGATTGTGCATCCATCACCATAATCAGTTTTGTAATTTTGTCACCTTGAAAAGAAGTGCTCTACCCATTAGCACTTACTCCCCCCTTCCCCCAAACCTCCCCAGCTCTCAGTTACCACTAATCTACTTTGTTTCTATGAATTTGACTCTTCTAGATATTTCATATTGATGGAATCATATAAAACGTGGTTTTTTATGACTGGTTTCTTTCACCTAACGTAATGTTGTCAAGAGTCTTCCGTGTTGTAACGTGTTGGTACTTGGTTTTTGTTGCTGAGTAATATTCCATTGTCTGGATATACCACATTTTATTTATTAATTCATTAATTGATAGATATTGGGTTGTTTCTCCTTTGTACTATTGTGAATTATGCCTCTATGAACATTTGTGTACAAGTTTTTGTGCTTTAGGTGTTTATTACACTTAGGTACATACCTAGGAGTGGAATTGCTGGGTCTTTAACATTTAAAGAAACTGCCAGTTTTTTTAGCGGAGAAGAATACGTGTAGACTTGTGGCTGGCCTCCTTGCCTTCTTTGCACCTTACGTCAGACTTCCCTATCCCTTTATCCCATCCTTCTTCCTACTACCTCTAGGGTTATCTCCCTAAAATACCAAAAACAACAGTGGTTCTCTGTGACTTAGAAAGGAATTAAAACTGTTTAACATGACACACTCCAAGTTCTGTATAGTCTAGGCTCAGGCTACGTTTATCATTTCATCTTCCCGTAATTGTCCAGATTTTGTGTATCCTTCAGTGTTGGATATTTTGTTACACCAAGCCAGTGGTTCTTAAATTTCTTTGTCTCATGGATCCTTTTGAGAATCTTTTAAAAGCCATAAATTTTTTTTCTTCCTCAGGAAAATGCACGCACAGTTTTGCCGACACAACAAACCTGGCAATCAAGTTCAGAGAGTTTGGGGTTGCTTTGAGACCATGAAGTCCGCCACGGCATTCCATGGGCACAACCTGAGTGTTGCCATCTTTGCTCACACATCGCCTTTGCCTCTCTCATTGCCTTCCTCCTTCTCCCTCCCTTCTTCATGGTGGTTACCTAATGTGAAGGTCTCTGCCTTTTAGAATGTCTTTCAGAGGACCTGGAAGGGGAAGTGTTTGGCTCCATTTTTGGTCATTGGTACTCAACAGTTGTTTATGCAGTCCTGCAGCAGGGCCCCAAGGGGACAGAACAGAGAGGGCTGGCCTCCCTGGAAACTAGATTTTGATTGCCATGAAGGCAGGGATTGCCATTGGAATTGCCTGGGCTGTGTATTTTGTGTGCCTAGAATAGAGCCTGGTACATAGTAGGTGTCCAGTAAATAGTCACTGAACGAATGAGTAGGGCAGGGAGCTGGTTCTGGAACCTCTGGCTTCCTGGGTTAGATGAAGCTGTAAAGTAGGGCCCGTGAGTCATCAAGAGGCTGTATGCAGATGCTGGTGTTGCATATTGGGGAAGGAACAAGAGGTTATAAGAGAGTTTCTAAAGCAGATAAATAGGATGTATTAGTTTCTTACTGCAGCTGTAACAAATTATCACAAACTTAATGATTTAAAACAATATAGATTTATTCTCTTATAATTCTGAAGATCAGAAGTAAAGTCAAGGTGTCACTTTAGATAGAGCTGCTTCCTTCTGGAGGTTCTAGGGGAGAATCTGTGTCCTTGCCTTCTCCGGCTTTTGGAGGTCACCAGCATTTCTTGGCTTATGACCCTTCCTTCTATCCTCAAAGCCGGCTGCATAGCATCTTCTCTTCTCTCTGATTTCTGCTACTGTCCTTCCACCTTCTCTCTGCCTCTGATCCTCCTGACACCCTCTTGTAAGGACCTTTGTGATTACTTTGGGTCCAGCTGGATAATCCAGGATGATTTTCCCATCTCAGTATCCTTAATCACATCTGTAAAGTCACTTTTACCATATAAGATAACATATTCATGAGACATGGACATCTTTGGGGGCCATTATATAGTGTGCCACAAGGGGCTCTAAAACTAAACATGGTGCCCTTTGTGCTTTTGCCAGGTATGGCTGCCTTGCCCAGCTTAGAGCCTCTTAACTGTGACATGAGTTCTTTCTCACAATGATCAGGAGGCCAAGGCCGAGAAGAGTGTTTACACATAAAGAAATGTTCTACCACTTCTCAGTTACTAAGAATTGTTACTTTTCCCTGGTTCATTGCTTTCTCATGTGTAACTTACTGAGGAGGTACCAACACATAGGACCTAAAAGGTCTGAGCTGGACCCTTCCCTAATTTTGTCATTGGTAAATACCAATTAAATTTTTAAAAGTTGATAAGAAAGCATGTACCTGTGATTTTGAGTGGATCTGATGTATGACAGGAGTAAGCTGCACCTGTCCACCCAGACTGACGGAAATACATGTGTAGGAACCAGGCTTGCTGTTCCTGAACTGAGTGGACTGAAAAATGTAGAGAACCTGTTGGCATTACTTGAAAGACATGTGAATTATGTGAATTCATATAGGAAGAAAGGCATTTTATTGTACTTTAAATGATAGTGTTGATGGACATGTACCAATCCTTAGTTCATTTAGTCATCACGAGAACCTCATGAGGTGCCACCATTATTATTCTCATTTTGCCAGTGAGGATTTAGAGGCACAGGGACCTTAAGTTGCCTAAGGAGATGAGGCTAGTAAAAGATCAGGCCAGGATTTGAACCCAGGCAGTCTGGCTCCAGAGCTTGCACTTGTAACCAACACCCTGTTTAAATTTCCCAAAGTTGTTTTAGGTGCGTGGTACATGATTAGCTTTGCTACAGTGTGTCCAGTGTGGTACATTGGGAAATGGGCCTTATCTGGAAGTGTGTTCACTTATGGGTATTATTATTATAGTGTTTACTCATGAGGTAAGCGATCTGATCTCACTGATACAGAAGGAAAAGGGAAGCACATAGGTTGGGAAAGAGAAAGTGGGAAAGCCTGGTCTTTGGTGCTGAGGTGATTGGGAAGCTTAACAATCACACTCTGTCTTTTTATTCCTCCGTGCTCCCCTGCCGGTCGCTTATAGTTTCTTTTCTCTTCTTCCTGGTGTGTTTCCCTCTTCTCTTGGTTGCCACTGGTCTTTCTTGAGCTGATTACTGTCTGTAATGGCACTGAAGGTTAACCCTGTCTTCTCCACCCAGTTTGTTTTGTTTTAATAAATGAGTAAATGGAAATTTATCATTATTCCCATATCCGTTTAAAATCAGGACAAGAACTTGTTTTCTTCGTAGAGACTATTCTTCTGATGCTTTGCTGACTCATGCTAATAACATTTAAAAAGAAAGTATTTTTAAAGCCCTTGATTAAAGTTGAAGGAGAGAGTTGTGTGAAAAGGGGCAGATTGGGGCCAGATGCTCTGTAAGCTGGTGCAGGATTGAAAATGTCAAACAGGACATGAAATTCCCTTTTCCTTGTGCATCATTTTTCTAAGGATATTATGGCTTAGGAAACTAACTGCTAGAGTTTTTCAAAATTCTGTGTCCTGTTCCTTTTTTTTTTCTTCTAAATGAAACTGAAGAGAGCCATAGAAAACATTTCTTTCTTTTTAAATGTTATTTTTACTTGTCAACTGAATTCTGATTTGAAATATCATGGACGCTCCTTAAAAAGGGTCTGGAAATAGTGCCCGCGAGAAATGTGTTCTTTCCTGTACTGATTTTTATCCCAGAACAACCAATCCACAATAGGAAAGGGGGCTTTGGCATGCAGAGGCTTTTATGTTTTATTTGACTTTGTTCCAATATTCTGTAAATTCATTCTTGGTGCTGCTTCCAAGCAGCAACTGAGAAGCCACATTTTTCCAGTTTGTTTATAATTTATACTCCAACTGTATCCATAAAAGGCTGAAGGAAACTTACAGTGAAAGACATGTACACAGTGAGGCTGTTTAAGTGGGAAACAGAAAACAAGGCAGGGACGAAGAGAGCAAACATGCCTGGCAGAGTTACTGTGAGTGAGGATTAAACACAGCAACCCCTCTGGGCAGCCATGATGAGTGGGTCACAGCACTGGTAATGCAGCTATTATAGACCAAAAGGAAAACAGCTCCGTAGAAGTCACCAACCTTTCCTAGGGTTTGAGTTTACAAAGACTTTTTGCCAGGCAATGGATTAGCAAAACGGTTCTTGAGGAGACAAGCCCTGCATGGGGGATGCTGTGTAAGGAGTGTAAACTCCCACGTGGTATATTTGCCAACCCAGTTCTGACAGCTGAGAAAGCGGAGGTCAGCAGAGCCGTTCAGCCCACCCCCATCACAGGGACCCTCATAATTTAATGTGGTTATTAAGTCATACTTGGTAGTTACTTGCCTTGTATTGTTATTCACTATCCTTTCCTTGGAAGAAGGCGCTTTAATGGTAGGGCAAGGAGGAACAATAGGTATCTAGTATTGATTGATTTAACACATCTACTGAGTGCTCACTCTTTGTTACTTGGTCTCTGTCTTTATGGTCATATATAAAATTGAGGGGTGGTGATTCCATTAGCTGGAAATTAAAAATTGTGTCCACATAAAAAAAAAAAAAAACATAAGCTGTAAAACTGTCCATAATAACCCAGAGCATCTCAGGCCCAAGCATGCACAGACGCTCATCTTTTCCAAAGGTGTTTTGGTAATAATGCTGGCACTTGTTTTCTGTCATTTGCTATCCTCATTTCTAAGGAGTGTTATCTTCATTTCTGGGAGAAATTAAAATCTGGATGAATGCATGTGAGTAGCACTGAAAGAGAAGAATCAAGTAGGTAAGAGGTTACCATGGGAACAAGCATCCTTTTCTCCAATTTATTTCTGTGAAGCAGGTTCAGATCATAAATACTTTACATTCTCATTTTTAAGCAAAAATTCAGTCTAATGGTATTAAAAGTTCAAGGTTTTTTAAATGCTGTTTTCCTATATTTGTGTGGTCCTGTTTATATTCCTTTTAGAAGATACATTATCAGTGAGGAAGAACTAAGCAAGTTGGAGCCTTAACTGATCCAAAAGAGTCTTGAGGGATACCTGGTTTTGTGGCCTTTCTTTGCCTCTCCCTTCTCTGGTCCCCAGGTCCACCCTCCTCCTGTGGGATTTGCCAGGTACCTTGAAACGAAGGTGCCTGTGTGGAGCTGGATTTAAACCTAAGCAGGCTCTGTGTTGTGTGGTATTAAGGGTAAGAAAACCCTTTGATTCAAAGTCCTGCAAATACCCCTAGCTTATGTTTTTTTACTTCAGTCTCTTCTGCCAAATATCCAAGCTGATCTTAAAGGTCTTAACAGGATGATGAAAATTATTTAACAAAAATCATTCTAAAGATTTTAAGGATCAAGCAGTAGCTATCAGAATGGGAGGAAGAGCTACCAAAACATTTTTGTGTAGAACTCTTTTTTCCCTCATATTCTAAACCACTTTTAATTTCAGCCCTTATCCCTTTGTTATCAATCCTGAGATAAAATTTCAGAAGCAAAGCTAAAATAGAATGTGAGAAGACATACAGTCTGCAGAGGAGGAAACCTCTTGAGACCTTTACCTGATCAGGAGATAGGTAGCATATTCTGATTGAGAAGCAACAATCCTGTATTTTTGTTGAATTAACACATTTCCTGTTAATGTTAGTCGGGTGAAGGATTCATAGATGAGCTTCATCTTGTTCATCGTTGATTTTGATTGATCGACAGTGGTTTCCTGAAATGCAAATTCTGCATGTGTGCAGAGTGCCACGATTGGCTAATGATGCCTGCCACGAGTTAGTGTAGTACTCTCACCATGTGTCTGCTATCTCGGTCCAGTGTGTTCAAAGAAATTGATGCAGATCTTCAGGGTCAACATGACCACCAAAAGAACCAAATAAACAGGCGCCAAATCTCACTTATCCGCAGCAGACTATAAATTCACTTCGGTAGAGTTCAGAATGTTCCTTTGGTGCTCTATTAGGAAAGTTTTTCCAGCAGCACATAGTTTGCTGCCACTTATCTGGAATATTTCTTTGTTTAGTGAAGATATTTTATTATATAACAGCCACTTAGACATGTGAAACCTGCGTGGTATGTTACAAGTCTCCAGCCTAAGTGAATATGACCCTCTCTGGCAGGATACTGCAGCCGTTTAGGTTGACAGACAGCTCATTCAAGTGAGAGAGACATCCAGGAATGATGAGTTTGCTTTAGGGAGATAGGTATTAAAGAAGAAAAAGTACCGTGAAAGCATGCCATTCTGAGAAGGGCACAGGACAGTGTTGATTATAACCAGAGCCCTTTTTTTTTCTCTGCTTCCAGAGAGCTGAGCGCTGAGCTTAGCTTTGCTGGCATCCTCCCTAAATTGGGTGGGGGAGGGGCTGGTCTGGCAGGTTTTTCAGAAAGTGCAGCTGGCATTGAAGAAAGTCAGGCTGGACTCGGTCTCATTTTAGCGATCCTACTTGACAGGATCGTAAAAGCTTGTGCTGGGAGTTCATACCTTCATTGGCAGCCCTCACTGTACCTAGCACAGTGCTGGGAACCCAATTTGTGGTCAATAAATATATGTTGACTTGATACACCAGTGAGAGAAGCAGGGTAGAGACCGACCACTTTGAAAGTAAAAGAGAGACGGACCAATTTGTGAGTATCACATTATTGGTAAAATAACAATAGGACAAAATTCTTTGAACATGTTTCACCTTTGTAATTTTCTATTTAAAAGTACATATTTGATTTATTCACCCATGTGCTCACTTACCAAATATTTGACTGTCTTCTATGTTCCTGGTACTGGGGCCAGGTCCCGGGAATATAGTGGTAAACACAACAGACATAGCCCCGTCCTCTAGATCTTGCTAAGAGAGACAGCAGTAAACAGACACCATAAAATAATTGTCATCATAGTAGGTGCAGTGAAGGAAAAGTGTGGGGGTTTATGAAGACATAAAACAAGAGCTTAACCAATCCTAGAAGGCTCAGGGAGAGCTTCCTGGAGGAGATGAAATTTAATCCAAGACATGAAGGTTTAGTGGGGCTTCCTTGGGCACAGGGGAGGGTGAGAGGGAACAAAGAGAGCCAAAACGAGTGACCCCAGAGAGTTGCACAGAGTACCCGTCAACCAGTACTTGATTGTGCCGTGTCATCCAGGACCAGAGCACATTGCTGGGCTGTGATCCTCCTCATCGTCTTTCCTGGAGGCTGTACCTAGCGTGGCTATTGACTCCCCTGTTGTGTGCACATCTTGCCGAGACATAAATCTTCCGTAAATTTCCCATGAAAGTCTTCGCTATGTTGATTTGTATAATTTACTTGCTGAGACCATTCAACATTGGTCTTCTTGGAAAGTAACATATTTGTTTTCAGTTCCAGCTGTTACTCTTCTGGCTGGATGTCTGGGTTGCGGGTTGACCAGTGTTAACCAGGTAGGCAAGATCAGCTCACCCCTGAGAGCACAGACAGCAAGTGTAGTGGTTCTAGCACAGGCAGGGCTCTGGGTTCAAACTGAGGCTCAGTTGCTCAGAGTTGTGACTTAAGCTTTCTTAGCCTTTGTATTCTTATCTGTAAGATGAGTGTAATGGCCAGCTCATAAAGCAGGCTTGGGGATTTAATGAAATGAGACAGTAGATGGGGAGGGCACACAGCACTGGTCCTGGCACGGTGAGTGGTGGTCATATTTAGCAAGTATTTGCTCCTTGGCATCCACCAATACCTGTCACCTTGTGCTAGACACAAGGGAGATTTTTTTGGTTGACTGATTAAAACAGATTTTTTTTCTATATTAAATAAGTTTTAATCTCCTCTGTAGATTGGTGAGCTTTACTATACAGTCTTTGAGAGCAATCAGGAATGCTCTATCTGACATGCCAACTACATTACCAGTTGAATTTTAAGGCTGTCAGTGATGGTATGGGGGACATTGATACAGCACATTTATAGGTCTTTTCTATTTACTACATGGGGCAAAAATGAATCTGACAAAGGTACACACATTAAGTGTAATAGGAGTGGCTACTTCACTGTTGATTTTGCTTTTTCTTCAAAAATGCAATGCCACATTTAAGACCATCATTTGATAAAGCAACAACAAAAAGCTTAGAGAACATGTAATCTCCACAGTTCTAGGAAGTATTAGAGGAAAGGTTAAAAATACCATAAACAGGCTCCACAGCAGGCTCTTTCTTCAAACGTGGGCTTTAGTAGAATCATCTTGAACCTCCCTAGGGATGGACCTTATGGCCTTGGTGGTCTCACCCTTCTCTGCACAGCTAAGGAGCTCACCTGGGCAGACTGCAATCATTTAAAGCACTCATTTGAAGTATGGGTGTGATTGTGCTGGTGATGGTGAGTTAATAGTCAACCAGGGCTAACTTGTGTTTCTGGTTAGGAGGGAATGTTTCTAAGCAGCTTTCTCTGGTTACAGGTTTCTTAAAATCTAGATTTTAGGGATGAGATTAGAAATCTGGTATTTGGTAGGGGGAAAAAAGATTGTATAACACGATTGGTTGTAAAACATGACCATCCTTGGTAATAATATAAAGAGGAAATAATAAGAATGTTATTCTAGAAAAAAATTCATTAAACTGAAATACGTATTTCCATTAAATAGTTGTCCGCCCAGTAAGCCGAATGACTTCATTCAAGTTTCATCCAGGGAACCAGAATGTTTTACTTTTGCTTTTAAATCACCAGCATTCTTGGTTCCTGAAATTATACCTCATTCTTCTAAATACTTTCTTGGTCTCTTTGTAGCTCAGTTCATTTAGTAAAGTATGCAGATTTGCCAAAATAACCAAAAGATCATTTAACATAGAAAGCTTTAATATCTTGATTGTGCTAATGTAAGAATAAAAGGTGGGTGGTTTGGTTTCTGTTACATTAAAGTAAGTGATATAAACAGATATTTCATTATTACCTTGTTTTGAATCTTGTACTTTGGCAAACCTTTCACAGTGATAAATGAAATTTTCCTTTTCATTGGGAAAAACCAAGTTACTGTTGTTTTGGTTATATATTAATAGCTACATTCTTTTAGATTGTTAGTTAAAGACAAGAAACCACAAGAGATATTTGCCTCAGGATATTTATTTCTTAGAATTACACAATAATGACCTTATGAATGATTTCTTCCTTTTTCAGTTTTCTTTGAATAGTTTTCTTAAATTTTACATTAAAAAACAATTGGAGTTAAATATTTCACATTTATATGGAAACCAGCTAACAGTGAACTACTCCTGACTATACAGTTCCTAGAATTCCAGTTCCTCTGAATTTTCACATTGTATATTTCCAACTGGCCATTAGACATTTCTAAGGCAAAATTAAATAGTTTTCTTCCTGTTTCTCCTCCTGCCTCCTAAATCTCTGTCTTCATTAATGGTTTAAGGACCCACCTTATTGCCCAGAACCCCAGCATCTTCCTTGATTTCCCATCTGATGGTTTTGTTTTGTTTCTTTGAGAAAGAGTCTCACTCTGTTGCCTGGGCTAGAGTGCCACAGCATCAGCCTAACTCACGGCAACCTCAAATGATCCTCCTGCCTCAGCTTCCCAAGTAGCTGGGACTGCAGGCACATGCCACCATGCGCGGCTAATTTGTTGTTTCTATTTTTAGTTGCTCAGCTAATTTTTTTCTATTTTTAGTAGAGATGGTGTCTTGCTCTTGCTCAGGCTGGTCTTGAAGTCCTGATCTCAAATGATCCTCACACCTCAGCCTCCCAGAGTGCTAGGATTACAGGCATGAGCCATCTATTTTATCTCCACATTGTTACTTTAATCTGTGTCCTCTTTCTTTGATTCCCCACTGCCAGGCTTTATCATATCTTGCCCAGATTAGCCATCTAACTGGCCTGCTTGCCATCTGTCTCTCTCTCCTTGTAATCCATCCTTCCTCTGTCCCAATTTTCTTTGTCTCATTAAGTGATTTATTGGCTTCCACACCTACAGTGCTTTCTCTCTGTCTGCAGATTGAAGAAAGCCTAAGCGCCTCAGTGTACAGTAAAACCTTTGCAGTCTAGCTCAAGCCTGCTCTGCAGTCTCGTTTCTCTGCCTTGTTCCTCCTGGAGCCCACACCTCACCTCACTGAGCTACCCACAGTCCCCCAGCCAAATCACGCCTGTGCCCACATTGCTTCCTCTGTTCCCTTCATGTCATCTTCTGCCCTGATGACCCAGCTCCCAGCTCACACATTTCCTTACCTGTGTGCACAGCACAGTTAGTCACCCCACCCTCTGGAGTTTCCGTTATACGCCTCTTGAACTGTTTTTGCTCGCCATGCTTCTGATACCTAATGTGTGGGGTTTTATTCTCACACCAATAAATTCTCCAACTCTCCGGAAACAGGTTTAAGGGCTCAATCTCACAAGACTGCTCTCACTTCAGATGCCAGTTGCAGATATTGTATCCATAGGTTACCCGTATTTCTCCCCTACTTGGCTACTAAGTCGAGGGTTCTGCAATCTAACCCTCTTTCAGGCTCTATAATTTGTAGAACAGCTCACAGAACTCAAGAAGGCACTTGACTTACTATTTCTGGTTTATTATAAAGGATATTGCTCAGGAATAGCCAAATGTAAGAGGTGTTGTAGGGCAAGGTGGGGACTGGCACTGCAGAGCTCCC
>CAUYRT010083604.1:0-25541 GCA_963574885.1 Lepilemur ruficaudatus | reverse complement strand
CTCACAGCAACCTCAAACTCCTGGGCTCAGGTGATCCTCTTGCCTCAGCCTCCCGAGTAGCTGGGACTACAGGCATGCACCACCATGCCCGGCTAATTTTTTCTATATATTTTTAGTTGTCCAATTAATTTCTTTCTGTTTATAGTAGAGACGGGGTCTTGCTCTTGCTCAGGCTGGTCTTGAACTCCTGATCCTGAGCTATCCACCCGCCTCAGCCTCCCAGAGTGCTAGGATTACAGGCGTGAGCCACCGCGCCCGGCCAAGAAAAAAATTTTAATGGAAAAATCTACCAGCTGCTATCTGGCAAGACAAAGACAAAAGGTCACTAAAGGGCAGATCCTGAGTGGCCTCCCTTAGTGAACAAGAGGCCAGCTTGGACTTGGCAAAGCCAGCCCCTCCAGGTGTTCTGCAGAGCACCAGGAACTGGGGCAGGGGCAATTTGGAGAGCGACCCAGAGATATTCAGCAAGGGAAGGAGCCCCTGCTCTAGCCCTTCTCCCCAATATTTGGAGATGGGAAAAGCTAAGATAAACCAGAATGTCCGAGCCAAAATTAGTGTTGGAGAAGGACAGCAAGGCCGGGATGGCTGCCATGCGTGTAAGATAGTGCCAGCGCCTGAGCCAGCTGTGGTGCTTCCCACCGCCACCCCAGTCCTCTGACTTCTGAACACAGCTTCCAAGGGCATCCAGGTCGCCCCTGTGAAGTCAGCTTATCCAGGTTAAGGCAGTGAGACTGGGCCCTGCATTCCCTCTGGCCCCCCACCCACGGTGGCTGGCGGTTGGGTATCTGGACTTAGAAGAGGAATCCCCTGGGCTTCATGAAGTCCATACTGCCATCTGAGACCTGGCTTCAGATGCCAAGTACAGCACCCCAGTTACACTTCCAATAACTTTCCCATTTTGCTTAAACTACTTTGGGTGAGGCTTTGTTCCTGTGACTAAATGAACCTTGTTCAAGTTACAAACACTGGGGGATGCTGAGTATAGATCCAGGTCTGTCCGATTCAAAATCTGAGTGGCTTTAAGTCCAGAGGTCGCTCCACGTCAGCCAAGTCCTCTCTGGCTGCCTTCAGCAGAGCCTTTCAGCTGCTAAGTGGCTCGAGCCCCCTGTTCCTCCAAGGGGATGCAGCAATGGCGCCCCAGGAGCTTGTTAGAAATGGAGAATCTCCTTAGAACTCTGAATCAAAATCTGCATTTTAGCAAGTTCCCTGGTACCTTCTGGAAGCCCTGATCCGGATCCACTCCCCCGCAAATCCCTGTAGTGCTGCCCTGTGGACCCCAGAGGGCTGCTCCCCAGGCCCTGCCAGTAAGACCTCTCCCCTCCAGGCTCACTTCTCTATAACACAAAGGGCCCTCCTGGCTCTGAGCCGTGGTGGGACCAGCTGCGCCCTTCAAATAGATGGTCCAGGGAGGGGGAGAGTGGGGGTGACTGCTAACAGGGATTTCTTTTGGGGTTGATGTGAATATTCTGGAATTAGATGGTGGTGATGGTTATATAACCTGTGACTGCACTAAAAACCACTGAATCGTACGCTTTAAAAGGGTACATTTTATGATATCTCAATAAAATTGTTATTAAAAAACAATGGTAGGGAAGTCGAGGAAGAGAAACAATAAACCTCAGTAAAATTAGGTTTAGTTTTCATCTCAGAGACCTACGGCTTCTCTTCAGGAAGCCTTTGCCTTTGTTCTGTATCTCATGGTTTCTCCTCCCAGGGCCGCCGTGAAGCTCAGATGGCGCAATGGGTCGGAAGTGATTTGCAGAGAAGTAAGTGAGAGATCAAAGCAGGAGCGCGGGGCAGAGGCAGCCCCTCCTCCCGCCTGCCGGGCCCTGAACCTCCGGGCAGCTTCCTCCAGCAACTAGGTCCTGTGGGGAGAAGCAGGTAAATCTTGCATTTCTTTACAATGCCAGCGGCAGCAGGCTGGATGTTGTGGGACATTTATTTTTAGAGATTTTTTTTTTGTTTTTTAAAAACCCTTCAGGAAAATGAAAGTCTAGTCCCTGGGCCCGCAGCCCTGCTGGCTGGCAGGTCTTTCTGGGGAATTCCTAGCCTTGCAGGTTCACCTGGTCGGGGAACTTCCTGTGACCTCCCAGGCTGACTCTGTCCCCACACTGCCCCCAGGATGCTTGGTAACATTCATTGAATGCACAACTGTTGCCCATACTTAGAATTAGTAGAACAAGAACATTTAAGGAAATGAGAAAATTTGGTGAGGTATGAAACCCTGGCCTGCCAAGTCAAACTGACTTTCCGATTGGGAGACTTTCCGATTGGGAGGAGCTCGGCCTTCAACGCCCCTGGAGAACTGTCTGTTCCCCCGCTTTGCTGCCGGGCTGCAAACATTTATGACCCATTTAACGGTGCTCAGTGTTTGAAGCCACACAGAGAGGCTTATGCAGGCTTGGGCGGCACCTCCGGGGCGGGGTGTTTGATGTGTCCTGTGTTGAAATGCTCCCCACTCCCCTCGCTTTTATTATGATTTTGCTTGTGAAGCAGACGGAATCCATCAAAGATTAGGACTCTGCGGAGTTTCTGGGTCGAGTGATAGAGCACAAACATTTCCCTTTCCAACACTCTGCGCTCTCTGTGATATTTCTGTCTCCTGTTCACAAAGTAAAGCCCAGCTGCGCTAAGCTGCCCGTCCTCCCTGGATGGCGTCTGAAGTAGCTGTGTTTGTCGTAGCAGCACGTGGGATTGTTGCCTGCTGTGATAAATGGTCCCTTCCCCCTAAATGGCCACCACTCCTCCTGGGAACTTTCTCTCAGGCCTCTGACAAGGGTGAGAGTCTGGGGTGGTCCTGTAGGGGCTGGGCAGGGACTGTCTGGCCCAGGGTGGCTCCTTCTCCTTAAAAGTAGATTGAGGGCAGATTTGAGAGTTAGGCTGAGGCCCCATGGAGCTGTTTCACCTCTCTGAGCAATAGTTCTCTAACATCGTTTGGGTGAGGAGAAGACTAAATGAGATGCTATAGGAAAGGGGCTTGGCCCAGATCAGACTGTTAACAAATGCTCTTTTTCTTACCCACTCCCTCTGGCCCACAGCTGCCTCCTGCCACTGCCCATGGCCGAGCTCCGGGAAGAAAGTCCAGAGAGGCAGGGCTCGCAGCCCACTCCTGCTCTGTGCCTACCTACTTCCTGAGCTAGGCTCATTGGATCACTTGCTCCCTCTCGCCCTCCTTTGTTTGATAGACATTAAACAGGTATACCTGTGCCCAAGAGTCTGCGCGAGGCCAAGGGAAGGTAAAAACAGGAAGTCACGGTCCCTGCCCTCAGTGCACAGATCTCTACAGGACACAAGTGACAGATCTGTGTACACTGTGAGTTCAAAACGCCATGAGCTGGAGGGAGAGAGGCCTGACAGTTACTGGAAACTTCCGGAAGGTTGTTCCTTGTGCTAAGGCTCAGTCACAGCTTGGGCTGTTGGAAGCCCCTCACCCCACTCCTATTGCGTTCAGCTCTGATATGTGGCAACACTGTACTTCTAGCAGGATTTAGAGGAGCTTTACCTTATCAGTGATGCAAAGGGAGCCACTGAGGCCAGAGACCTGTATCAAGGAAGCAGCTAGTCACCTGGGAAAGCCCAGTGACACGTCGGGAGCCTCACTTTCCCCATGTGTTTGCATGGGACCATGTGTTATGTAGGGATCTTCTGGCTTTGACATTTTGGAGCCCAGAAAATCCTAAAAGCTGGTTACTATAAAGGGATGGTGAGTTGGGGTCTAAATTTCCTGGCATCTAAAACAGAGGGAGGAATATATAGAGTTACACAGTTTTCTTTTTCTGACAAAAGAATGCATACAAATTGATTTGCAAGAGCACGGCATTTTCCTTGATTTCATTTTCCTGGAATAAAGCTGCTGCCAAAACTTCCTCTGAGTGTCCCTGCAAAAGAGACACAGGGTAATGGAATGGACTGTGGCTTCCAACACAGTACTGCAAAAGCCCCGCAGACACTGTGCAAACAGATGATGCTTGTAGGGCATTTCCAAAAAGGCAGAGGCCACCGGGAACATCATAACTCAAGGAAGGCGTTTCTGCTTTTGATGCGCCTGTGCTCTTAGGACAAGTACAGGAAGAACCTCATGAAGACAAGGCTTCTCCGACTTCTCAGAATCGCAGCAGAGCCATTGGGGTGGCTTTACTGCAAGAAGCCGGTATTTCCATTAATAGTTTGTGGATGGCTGGCATTTAATTTTACCCTCCCCCACATATACACATATGTGTATGTGTATATATGCATAATTTTTTATGATTTTAAAAGTAGGACTAGTGTTCTTTGTACACAATTCAGAAAAATATGAAAGCTCATGACTTCTAGAAGCTGGAAAAGGCAAGGAAATAATTTCTTCCCTCAGAGACTTCAGAAGGAAGCAGCCCTGCCATCAGCTTCATTTTCACCCAGTGAGACTGATTTTGGACTTCTCACCTCCAGACAATAAGAGCAAGATAAATTTGCATTGTTTTAAGTCACTAAGTTAGTTTGTGATAATTTGTTACATCAGCAACAAATACAGGGAACTGATACACCAAGGTATCCCAAATATATAAAGAACTCCCACAAATCAATAAGAAAAAGACAAACCATTAGAAACATGGTTCAGAACAGATCCTTCACAATAGGATATGCAATTGGTCATCAAACGTATGAAAAGGTGCTTAGCCTCATTAATTAGTAGGGGCAGGCAAATTAAAACCACGCTCACCAAAATGACTAAAATTTAAAAATTTGATAATGCCAATTGTTGATAAGGTGTAGAGCAACAGGAGCTTTCTTACTCTTGTGGTGGGAATATGAACAGGTAAAGTCATTTCGGAAAACGTTTGGCTTTATCTAATAGAATTGAAGACAACATACGATTCAACTAGCAATTTTATCCCCAAGTAAATATCCACCAGAAATGTATGTTCACCAAGAGACATATGCACAATATTCATAGCAGCATCATTCATATATACCCTCAAACTGGGAGCAACTCAAAATTCCATCAAGAATAGAGTAGATAAAAATTATTATGATATATTCATACAATGGAATACGATGCAACAAGGAAAATGCAGGAACTGCAGCTAATGCAATCACGTGGATTCTCACAAGCGCAATGCACAAAAATGAAAGCAGGTGCAAAAAAATTGCATGCTTCAGAAAATTTATAAACAAATGTTTTTTAAATGGGCAAAACTAAGCAGTAATGAATGATAGAGTCAGAATAAATGTTTATTTTTGGGAAGGAAGGAGGAAGTAGTGATTGGCAAGAGGCATGTGGGGTTCTGGCAATGTCTATCCATCTGGGTGATGGATATTGACTAAGCTATACATTCATTTTGTGCCCTTTCTATATGTATATTATACTTCGCAGTGAAAAATTAAAAAACAATATATATATACTATTTGTTTTAACTGTCAATTCAGGGCAGTTGAGTTTTTATCTAATTTATCTTTTAGCTTAGTGTTTCAGAAATAAAGTAAGATTTTTCTAATCATTGCAACAAAAATATTTTCAATAAAGTTTTTCCTTTTGCTTCTTAGGATGTTCCATCTCACACTCTGTAAGGTCTATTGCGTACAAGACAGCTATTGGGTCTGTCTTGTCATTTAAACTTTATAAATATATTCGTTTACACAAAGTAAGTAGCCCATGCAGAAAAATATTAATGTTATTGCAAAACCATTGGGAACATCAGCTCTTATTCGAGTGAGTAGAAAAACAGATAGAAATCAATTGCTATTCCTTGACAAGAGGACTCTGTCATGTGCATGCCATGGCCTCCTGTCGGCTACGCATTAAATGCCTTTGAAATTTCTGCAGCAAAATAATGCGATTGTATTATATCTTTGGTTATCTAGTGCTTCCTAAAATTATTTGACCAGGTAGCCCTTTTTTTAGTGTAGAATACATATTAGAAATCTCACACAAGTAGTGCTCTGTGGGACACACCTTGAGAAACATTTAATTCGTTCATTCTCCTAATTTTACAGTTAGAGAGACGGAAGCCAAAGGGGAGAATTGACCAGCCCAGGGTCGCACAGTGAGTTACAGTCACAGGCCCTCTATGCTAGGCTGCCTTGAAAAGGAGGGATTACGCAGACATTGGTCACACTAACTTATTCCCACAGGTTTATAATAAAAAATAGAATAACATCAATATCCAGATACCCACCACTCAGCTTAAAAAATATTATATTGCAAATATGGCCTAAGCCTTCTAAGTACCTCTCCCTGGTCTCGTCCCACTTCATTCATCCCTCGTAAAAGTACCCACTGTCTTGAATCCGGTCTTGACCTTTTCTATGCATGCTGTGTTTGTACTCACCCCACGGTATTAACATGCTGGGGCTGCAGAACTGAGTACCAAAGACTGTGGGGCTCAAACAACAGAAATCTGTTTCCTCACAGTCCTGGAGATGGAAGTCTGAGATCAAGGTTTCGGCAGGGTTGGTTCCTTCTGAGGCCTCTCTCCTGGGGTTGCTGACGGCCGCCTGCTCCCTGTCTTCTCACAGCCGTCCCTCTGTATGTGCCTGTGCCCTAATCTCTTCTTATGGAGACACCAGTCACAGTGCATTAGGGCCCACCCTAGTGACCTCACTTTAATTACATCTTTCGGGGTCCTATCTCCAAATGCAGTCACATTCTGAGGTATTTGGGTTAGGACTTCCACATATGAATTTGGGGGGATGCATTTCAGCCCACAACAACCTCCTACATACTTACTCTCCTGTGGACAGACTTTTTGGTATCGTAAATGACGCTGCAACAAATATGCTTATCCTAAGCTCTGTGTCACATTTACCAGCTAGAGCTGAGTGTGTCTGCCTGGGAGTGAAATTATTGCTGGGCTATTCGGGTTATTTATTGACTGGTGTCTCACCCTTTTCTCGTTAATCCATAGTGTCATGTGTCAAGTTGCCAAATGTACATGGGCAATGTCTGGGCTCTCCAGCTCAGGGTCTGCTTGTGTCTCTGGAGGAATGCACAAGGGAGGGAGCCTCTGTTGCAGACTGAGCTGTGTCCCCTGCCCCCCACCAGCTCCTGAATTCATATGCTGAACTCCTAGTCCCCAGCACCTCAGAATGTGACCTTATTTGGAAATAGGGCTGTTGGAGATACGATTAGTCAAGATGAGGTCATACTGGAGTCGGGTGGGCCCCTGATCCAATATTCCTAGTGTCCTTATAAAAGGGGGAAATTAGGACACAGATGCCCACAGGGAGGACACCATGTGAAGATGAAGATGGCCATCTACAAGCCAAGGAAAGAGGTTGGGAGCCGATCCTTCCCTGACAGCCTCAGAAGGAACCACCCCTGCCAACACCTTGACTTCAGACTTCTAGCTTCTGGCACCATAAGGAAATAAGTTTCTAGTGTCTAAGCCCTGCGGCGTGTGGCTCTATTGTGGCTGCCCTGGGGAACTAACACAGCCTCCACTCCGCTGCCCCACTTCTGAGCCTTCATCCCCATCTCTCTTCTCTGCTTGCAAAGCCAGGAGTAGCACAGGAGGCTGAGTCAGGACTGGCAAGCTCAGGAGCACTGCCAGCCACACCCTGACCTCCCAGCTCCATGATTACGAGAAAGCACAGAGCAATGACACGGGCAGGGACTCCAAGGGTCTGGGTTGAGTCCTCAACCTGCCACAGAGGGCCTGTGTGTCTTTAATAAGTTACCAGCCCTCTCTGGGCTCTAGTTTCCTCAGCTGTACAATAAGGCTGTTGCTTGAGATCTTCCAACTGTTCTGTTTATAACAGCATTTTTAGGTCACCAGGAATAAAAATATTCTGCTTGCCTCCCACTTTCCGCAAACTTGGGTGGCAAAGATGACTTCAATTCTCCTAATTATCTAAGCCACAAATGACTCTGTCTCATCCTTAAGATGAGTTTTTTTTTTTTTTTAAATCTGAGCCTCTGCCCATTTTGCAGATGGTTATCTGAGAGGCTATCATGAAACTGAGCTATCACGTGTGTGTGTGTGTGTGTGTGTGTGTGTGTTTGTGTGTGTGTGTGTGTTGGATTGCTTGTAGTAGCTGCTTACCTGATTTCACAAGGATGCTGTCTGGCCAGGGTCACTCAGAACGACTGTGCCCAGATGGACCTTGGCCAGGTTTGAACCAGAGCCCAAGATAATGTATTTAAATCTTCCCTGTCCCTAGACCAAGGGCAATGGAAACCATCAGACACTGAGCAGCTGTGTTGTTCCAAAGGTTTCGGGAGTGAATGTTGGCTCTATGGTTCCCTGTTTGACATCTGGCCTTCATTAGGCCATAAAAAGGATGGTTTATGGCCCTTCTGGTTGGAACAATAACTTTTACAATATCCACAGTGGCTGAGTGGTTATCAGAGGAAGGAAGCCAGACAACTAATATTCTCTGTATCCTTGTTCTGTGCCATGGACGGTGCTAGCCATATGTGTTAACTTAGTAATCTCACATCAACCCTGTGAGGTAGCATTATCACTGCCATGTTTAGACTTAGCTCAGAGAGGCTTAGAGGTTGTACCAAGGTCACACAGCCAGCAGAGCCTGGATTCAAATCCAGGTTTTCTGATTCCTAGACCGGCATTTTAAAATTTTTTCAATATTGCCCAGCAACTTTTGGTGACAGTTTGACTTGTTAAAATTTTGTTTCTTAGTTCAGTTTAACCCTGAGCTCCTACGCCCCTCCAGGCTAAATGCCCGGCACACAGGGGTGAGTAAAATACTGCTTCTGTGTTTGAACTGCCAAACCAGCTACTTTGGACAGGAGCTGCTTGTATCAAGTGTTTGGCAAAGGGCTGGTGCATAGAGGTGCTTCATAAATACGGGTTCAGAGTGTTAAAAGATACACGTAGGCACATTAAAATTTTAAGTTTATTTGAGCATTCAGCAATTCACAGATTGGGCAGCGCAAGTGTGCAAACTGTTCAGGGCTCTACCAAGAGGGCAGGAGGGGAAAACTTCTATAAGGTGTTCACGGAAGTATGGCAGAGAAAGCATTTGATTGGTTAAAGTGAAGAGTCTTTAGTTAGAGATTAGTTGGTGGTTCTGATTGGTTAAGCTCAAGTTTCATTTTACTGTTTCCATTCAGCTGGGTTTCCATTTGCTTACATAGGAACCCAGGGCGCTGGAGCCGTCTCAGCTTCATGGCCTCCCCATTCATTATTTTAACAAGAGTATGAGCAGCTGAACCCCACTGTAGCAGCCTGCTCTAGAATCTGGTTTCCTGTAGCTCCCCCGACTGATTTTGTTCTGCCCTGTAGGGTGTGGGGGGGGGGAGGGTGGTATCTTTGGTGGACACTGTGATGTGTCACCCAGAGGCTCCTTCCCTGAAGCACTTGCTACCCTAGCTGCTGGGAGCGCTGTGTATAGACCACCTCAGCCGTCAGCCCCTTAAGGGTTTGCCGCAGCTGCAGAGAGTTGGTTGGTCCAAGGTCATGTCTTTTGGGGTGGCCTGCATCCCATGGGGAAGGTGTAAAGGCTTGGTGGGCTGGGCCCAAACAGAGACAACTGTGACAGTCGCTCCTGCTCCTGCGCTCCCTCTGGTCAGCAAGGCTGTCGTCAATCCTGCTTTCTTCCTCTCTCCTCCCTGGGGAGGTTCTGACGGCACTGCTTAGCAAATATCCTGCCTGTAAACGACCTGTACCAGCTCCTCCCTGCCCCTCTCTCAGGACAGTCCTTCAGAGACGGGAAGGGTGGACCTGCACCCCTGAGCCTCCTCCTCTTGGAGCCCATGACATTTGGGCTGGTGCTGGCTTCTGGTGGGTTGCCACCTTGGGCACTCTCTCAGGTGCTTCTGAGCCCCAATCTGGGGGCCGGTGGGGATGGATGGCAGCTTTGCTGGGCAATCCCCAAACCTTTGGACCTTCCGATCGCTTGTGGTGACTGTCACCAGATGGCTTCCAGCACAGAGGGAAGCATTGTTTGTTGTTTCCTCAGGAACTAATTTAGTCCAAAAACCTATACCCATGGCCGGCAGTGCATGGCTACATTTCATCTTCCGCCTTCCAGGTCTCTTTGGCAGCCGGAGGGGAGCGAGCTTATCAGGCATCAGTGAAAGACAATGACTACATAAATGCAGGTCCTCAGGTTCAAAAAACTGGTGTCAGCCTGCCTTAGCAGAAGTCCCCTGCTGAGGAGGGTCTGAGATGGGAAAAGGTCATGATAATCCTTTCACTTTCACTTTATTATTATTTAAATTAAAGTGAGGAGAAGAACCTCAGTTAACTGAATTTCTTCAAGATACCACAGCTCCGGCCCTGCCCTTCAGAGTCTCCCTCCCTGCTCCCTGCAAATAATAGAAATAAACTTGACCAGGTTAACAACAACAAAAAATCCAGAAGGGAGAATTTTTAAGATGTTTCACCAAACCTAAGGTCAGAAGTGCTGCCGGGACACAGAAAGGGATCAGACACATGATCTGGGATGTCTGTCTCCTGAATTCTGGTATCTGTGTGCATGCGTGTGCAAGTGTGTGCATGTGTGTGTGTATACACATGTGTTTGTGTCTTTCCCGGGATCAAGTGCCTTATGCTGGCAATTGGCCAGTTCTCCATTCCAGGCTTTATATATAAACATCTTAATCAAGATACTAAGTAAACTTTCTCTTGGACTCAAGCCCAGATTCCTAGGAAATAAATACAAGTTTATTGGTGGGTTTTGGCCAGATACTAACTTCTGATGCTCTTAGGCAGGGGCATGCAGCCCAAACCAGCTGCCAGGGACCCAACACCGTGGATGTGATCAATGGGCCAAGATCAGGACTCCCAGCTGGCCCTGGAGCTTTCAGCCAGGCAGCTCCCTTTGCTGTCTGACCTGGATAGTAGTGCTGGCTTTTAAGCCTACTGCTTCCCTGCACTGCATAGGAGGCGACCAAGAGCCTTCACCGACATCAGTAAAACTTTCCCAGATTTCTTTTTGCAGATCCCTGTAAGGTGAGGTCCTGCCATGGAGCATCCACTCCAATCCGGGTCTAGCAGAACTATGATGAGCCCATCAGAGTTTAATAAGGAAGGCTACTAGTTGTTGAATGACCCCTAATGTACCAGGTGTTTTATATATTTCATCTCTACACTTCACAACCAATGTATCAAGAGATAGTATTATATGCCCATTTTATAGACTAGAAAAACTGATGCTCAAGGAGATTAACTAACTCATCCAAAGTCAAATTGCTAGTATTTAGTGGGGAGAATTTAGGATGTGATTCAAATCTGGTTAGTTCTAAAGCCGGTAGTCTTCCCAGAATGATGTCTCACCTTCTAAATAACAAATAGATCACACAAATGAAATGTTAATTATTTATAAATTGTATGATTCAGGAATGCCATGAGAGGCTACCTGAGGCCCAGGCCATTCACTGAAGCAGTGAAGCTTTCTGTCTGTCATCTGCAGCCCAGGCTTTAGTCTAGACTGATTCCCAGTAATTTATGGGATGGGGAGACTTCACTAAATGAACTCATATTTCCCTTCTCATGCTTATTAATTGCTTTGAGAATCATCTAGATCTGTAGTCCCCAACTCCCAGGCTATAGAACAGTACCAGTCGGTGGCCTGTTAGGAACTGGGCTGCACAACAGGGTCAGCTAGCAAAGCTTCATTCATCTGTATTTACTGCCACTCCCCATCGCTTGCGTCACCGCATAAGCTCCGCCTCCTGTCAGATCAGCAGCGACATTAGATTCTCATAGGAGTGGGAACCCTACTGTAAACTGCACATGGAGGGAACTAGTTTGCACACTCCTTACGAGCATCTAATGCCTGATGATCTGAGGTGGAGCTGAGGCGGTGATGCTAGTGCTGGGGAGCGGCTGCAAATACAGATCATCATTAGCAGAGAAGTTTGACTGCACAATAAATGTGATCTGCTTGAATTATCCTGAAACCATCTCCTCCTACCCCCAGTCCATGGGAAAATTGTCTTTAATGAAACCAATCCCTGGTGCCAAAAATGTTGGGAACCGCTGATCTAGGTGCTTGTGTGGACTTGGTACAGGCTTATGGTTCAAACGGTGAGTGACATGGGGAAGGCGTAGGGGCTAGGTGCTCTGCTTTCGGGTTCTCTGATTGAGGTACAGAAACAAAAAGGCACAGTCAGTGGTCGGAGTGTCTATGGTGCAAGGGGGCAGGGGTGTGGAGAGGAAAGAGCACTGGACTTTGAGTCCAAATGCCTGGCTTCTAGCCCCAGGACCAGCACCTGGTAAAGGTGGGACTCAGGTGGACTCACTTGCCATCCCAGGCCTCCAGTTTCCTCATCTCTAAAATGGCCCCATTAAACCCACCTTGCCTCCCTCTCTGCATTGTAGTAAGAATGGCTATTAGCATGTAATAATAATAGATAGCAGGGAACAATAATGGTTAGCGTTTACTGGCACTTGCCACAAGCTAAGCACTTGATTTTTACTTTCGTCATAACCCGAATAGGTCGATCCTGTTATTAGCCCCATTTTATAGATGAGGCCACTGAGATCCTAAAGGGTGAAATAATGTGCCCCAAACCGAGTTTGCCTGGATCCTGAGCCCAAACTGAGCTTGCCTTACTGACCAGAATAGTGTCTATCCCTTAGAAGACTTTGTTACTGCTGCCATTCCAGGTAATAACACCCGGGTCCCCCCGGATATGATCTGTGCAGGGTGGGAACGGGGAGGCAAGGGGTGGGGCGAGGACAGAGCCTCTGTGCCCAGCTGCCTCTACCTTCCCACTGTCACCAAGGAAACAGCCTCTCCTTTGCTGTTGTCATAGAAACCATCTAAACTCTCTCTTTCTCTCACCTTCACCATGGAGACAGCCAATTGGAAAGAAGTTCCTCGAGTGGGAGGAGGCGCAGCAAGGGAGAGGTGAGAATGTGCCTCCAGACACTCCTTTGTCGCCCAGAAGCAGCATCCAGCAGGAGCCCAGACTGGAAATTCCCACTCCGGGGAGGAATGCGGAGGCATTCCGGGAGCTGCACTGGAGTACACTGTCACAGCCAGGATGTCCCTGGGGAAACGAGTTGGAAGAATCATTTTCTGAGTTTATTTCTAGAGGCTGCCTTTCTTTTAATCACCCATTGTCCAAGTAAAATTGGGCTAATAACAGTGTCTACCTCTTGAGGTTCTCATAGTGATGAAGTGAGGCACACTGTGCAAAATTTTCAGCACAATGCTTAGCACATGGCAAGACTTAATAAATGCTAGCAAATATCATCACTGTCACCGTCATTTCACAAAAGAAAGGATTGTTTAACCAAAAAAGTTTTTTTAAAAAAGATATAATGTCAGCCAAAATGACAGTGTTTAAATTTTATAAACTTAGTTTTTGGAAAAAGTCACTCACTGACTCTGTTTCCTCAGGGTAGACCTCAGAATCCCCAGATGCAGTGAGATTGAGGTTCTTTCTGCTCTGAGAGGCAATGATTTCATGGTTCTTAACGACCCTAATTAGTAGAAAGAATGTCCACGAGTGATAGATAAGGTGCCCTTAGAGGCCATCCTGAACCCGATCAGGCCCTGGCTCTACACTGCAGGATGGACTATTTCAGGAAATGAGAAGCACAGACATGACATCCTTCCCTCCTCTCCTTTCTCCGTTGGTGACATCAGGTTTATGCCACACCAGCAGTTAACTGAGGCTAGACAGGGGTCCAGAGCCCCTAACTGCCCCTGCTTTGTTGTCCTGCAAAAGCTGGCTGTTTGGGCCACTTGGTTTCTGGCTTCCGTGTGGCCCCTCCCACCTCTACCCTGCTCCCTGACCTCCGCTGCCGCAGAGCTGGGCGTTATGGAGCCTCCTCAGACGAGCTTATTTGCAGAGGCCTGTTCTTCCTCCTTAGGCTCCCTCTGGCTTTCTCTGCTGGGGCTTGGGTGGTAGAAGCAGCAGAAGGATAAATGAACAGGCTGAGAGCCAAGAATTGAAGATTCCAGAATCCAGCAGGAAAAGCATTCAGAGTCAGAATGAGTAAGCAACTTCATCTCTGGGCCTTCACTTTTCTGTAAAACAGGCAATCCTACCCACCTTACAGATGCGAAGAAGTAATACCAGGACCAATAATAACAATATTCGTTTAGGAGTGCATCTGGTTTTATAGGGCCTGAAGCTCATTTAGTTTGGAGAGCCCTTTTTAAGAAAGAAGAGTACACATTTACGAACACAACATTTACTATGAAAGGGAACATTAACTTAGAAGAAAAAGTCACAACAAATTACAATTAAAAAGAAAAACTGAACAAATACTACAAACATCACAAAAAAATAACATACTATATTTTATTAATTGTCTTATATGCTTCTAGAATACTTTTTTCCCTACATATTTTTGGCGGCATACATTATGATAGCCTCTTCCTATGACAATAATTTTGTGACTTTCAGAACTCTACTCTCTGTCATGATGCCTGGTGAGTGGGCACAGCAAGCCTCAGGAGGATTTCTAGAAGCCATTCGTTCCCCAGGATGGTTTGCAACAACTTACTGAAAGTGATTTTGAAACCTGTCATTATATCCCACTAGCCCAAATAAGACGAATCTTAGGCCCACTCCTAATAGCTGCGTAGCCCAGGACAGGACTGCAAACAGAGGTCTACATTCCATATATTTAAAATAAATACTTGAAAGTTATCAATCACGCTAACAAACTGTTAAATAAATTGTGTCCCATCCTCCTACCTTGACAATCTGCAAGGTCAGGTTCAAATTTAGAACAACTGCATATGGGAATGTATCAGGAGGAGAAAACTGGCCACCCCCAGCTTGCTGACTGTCTCCTCCTCCAGGAGGAGGCGTTGTATTTGCATCATGAGGGCTCTTGCACATGAGTGTGGGCAGCCCAGGCTCCATGGCTAAGATCTGCCACTCCCATGCAAACAGCCACTTCTGGCACCCCTCAGGCCTGGGGTTTGCACACGAGAGTGTGGGCTGGCCTTTGAGAGGACACGGGTAGGCCCTGGTAGCACGACTGATGTCATTGGCAAGGAATCCCACGTCTCATGGGTCCCGTGTATCAATCCAGGTCTTCTGATAAGCAGGTGCTGGACCAGGGTTAGGGATGCAGGGGGTTTCTGGGGAGTAACTTGTTAATCCTCTCTGACAACTGTGCCTCAATATCCTCTGCTATTTTCACCAATTTGGTTATGGTGCTAGCTGAAAGAGAAATATGTGCCACCTTTTGAACTGCAGCCTCACCTAAAAGTTCATGGCAAATGTCCTTAGCAGCAGGCAGGATCAACTCTTCACCAACAGTAAAGGGCTTCTAGGCCAGGCGTGGTGGCTCACACCTGTAATCCTAGCACTCTGGGAGGCCGAGGCAGGTAGATTGTTCAAGGTCAGGAGTTCAAGACCAGCCTGAGCAAGAGCGAGACCCCGTCTCTACTGAAAATAGAAATTAATTGGCCAGCTAAAAATATATATAGAAAAAATAAGCCAGGCATGGTGGCGCATGCCTGTAGTCCCAGCTACTCGGGAGGCTGAGGCAGGAGGATCGCTTGAGCCCAGCAGTTTGAGGTTGCTGTGAGCTAGGCTGATGCCACAGCACTCTAGCCCGGGCAACAGAGTGAGACTCTGTCTCAAAAAAAAGAGAAAGGGCTTCTTAGCTTTAGCAATGCGGTAGCCACTAAGAGTGATGCTCTCAGTGCAGACACATTTGATGAAGTGGTGGCCTTCGGTAATTGCTTCTGTTCTTCGTGTTCATACTTTTGTCTTTTGAAAAACTCCGAAGGCTTGTCTTTTGATGCAGGGTGCCTGGTCTCCATGTGGCAAAGCAGTTTTGAAGGTGTCATGGCTTTGTTGGATAGCCGGTCACCACGTATTATACAAGGCAGCCTGGAGAATGTGAATCACCTGTTGCAATGAACCTGTAATTTAAGTAGGACTCACGGTATTTTCTTTTAAACGCAGCTTTCATTTTGTTGGCAGTCTTAGCACCTTCTGCTGTCTCCTCATTGGGTCTTTCCTCCTATTCAAAGAAGCTCTCCAGCTACGTTTGTTTTTTACTCATTTTTGCTAGGGTTAGTTGTGGGCTCACCACCACTGTGACTGGGACAGGTGCACAGTGTGGGAAAGAGGCGTGGACAGAGTGCTAAATAAAATGATGGGCAGGCCACTCATGGACCAAAATGAGTGCTGGATTCTGACTTAAAGGCTGCCACCAGATGCAGCTGTACAATTGAAGTATATCAACTAACTTGCCACTATAAAGCCTGTCACCAGATGCAGCTTAATTGTCACTTGCCACTCACTGGGTTGATATGAGTCTGCAAGCAATTGATTTATGATGGTCTCTGTGCAGTCAAACCTCTCTGCTAAAGACAATCTGTATTTGCAGCCACTCCCCAGTGCTAGCATCACCACCTCAGCTCCACCTCAGATCATCAGGCATTAGATTCTCATAAGGAGCACACAGCCTAGATCCTTCGCATGCACAGTTTACAGTAGGGGTCACGCTCCTATGAGAATCTAATGCCACCATTAATCTGACAAGAGGTGGAGCTCAGGCGGTGATGCGAGTGATGGAGAGCGGCTGTAAATACAGTTGAAGCTTCGCTTGCTAGCCTGCTGCTCACTTTCTGCTTCTAGGCCTAGGGTTGGGGACCACAGTGCTAGATCACACAGCCCAACTGGCAGGGCTGTCTATATCACAGCCTAAACCTGCCACAGGGCCCACTTTGCTCAGAGCTTGCATCCTTCCATGCCACTTGCCAGTGGGGCTGGAATAGCATTTCTGGGTGTGGAGCAGGTGGCCTTTAGAGCCCAAGGGGACTTATCAGGCATCCTGCTTCCTTCTTTGCAATAGAGGATGCAAAATGTAGCAATTTGTCTTTTACTTTGGAGGGGATGCCCTGGCATTTCCCTGATCACTGCACCCCTAAAAACGTTATTGCTATGCCAGTGCCTGCATATCAGTGTTTCACCCACCCTCTACAGCGTGTGTGCCTCACGCAAGTCCTCTGCAGGCTAGCTACTCCTTTCTCATCCTGCCACATTAGAAAGATAGCATCAATTTAATGGATCAATGTGATGTTCTGTGAGGTGCCCAAACAAGCCAGATCTCTCCCAGCTAAATTAAGACAGAAAGCAAATGAGTGAACCAAATAGTCCTGGGGCAACACTGTAAATGAGAGGTGAATACAAAATATTTCTGATTCTCTTGTCTGATTGGGATAAAAAAGAATGTGCTCATTAAATCAATGGCTACATGTCATGTACCTGAGGCCATAATCATCTGCGCCAGCAGAGACACTGCCCTGGCCGTGGTTACTGGGGCTGTCATGGGTTGAGTCTGTGAGTCCTCAGTTCTCTGGTTCCTCCGGTTCCTGCAGGGCCAGACTGCTCAGTTAAGTGGAGATATGGTGGGGACCACCAGCCATGCATCCTTGAGTTCCTTGAGGGTGGCATTCATCTCCAGCAACCCCGGGGGATGTGACATTGTTTATATTTTACTGTCTTGGCTGAGGTTCAGAGTGGGAGCTGTATCAGAGGTTTCCACTTAGCTTTTCCCACTATGATAGCTTTTACCGCGCAGGCCAAGACCCAATGCGGGATTTCCTCAATGCCAATTATGCATTCACGGACTGGGAAAATGACCACAGGATGGATCCATGCGCCCAGTGGACCCAAAAGAAGCTGGACTTTAGCCAGTAAGTACTGCATTTATTACCCAGCTCCTGTGGTGCTTGGGGCCTCTGGATGTCAAGGTCAATTCAGTTCTTTAAGTAGTCCCCAAAATATCTGAGTATTCCCCTTTCCCCAGTGAAAAGTCACTCTAGTAAATGGCCATAGGTCCCGTTGTTTATCTTAAGTCATTACATTATAACCTATTATGTTACAGGATTCTTTCTCTTAAGTACTCAGCCACCTCTCATCAATGGTTTTCAGTTCTGAAAACTGAATCCAGTCCAGTTTATACACACACACATGCACACACACACTTATACGCACGCATAACCATGTTCATACATGTACAGCGGTACACTTATGGGCTGCCCACCTCTAGGGGTGCTGTGTTCTATTAACGCCTCCCCCACTCTCTGCAGGTCAAGCCCCCTTGCCTGCCGCTCCAGCCTGGCCAGTTGTTAACAACAGTCATGAGCTCCTGGCCTCTGGTGGCTAAGTCCTGCCGCCTGGCCTCTACTGCTTCACAGCACCATCATCCCCACCGCTGTCACTTAGCTGAGCTCAGGGACCTATCCCACCGGCAGCCCTGGCCTGCAGGGGCTGCACGGCTGCTGCCCTCTCACTAGGGCTTGCCAGATACAAACAGGATACCCAGTTACGTTAGAATTTCAGATAAACAAGGAATAATTTTTAAGTGTGACTATGTTCCAAACATTAAGTACTGTATGTCCCAAATACTGCATGGGACATACTTATACTTAAGAATTACTCCTTGTGTGCAATGTATACTTCATCGTGCATCCCACCACCCACATCTCCCACTACTCTTTAAAAGCCGGAATCATCGCACTGCCTGGACTCTCCCATGGCTGGGGCATTCTCCGGTGTCATCATTTTCTCCCAGGGAAAATGATAGCAAGTAGGCTGTCACCTCATCCCAATACTTGGGACATACTCATACTAAAAAAAGTATTTGTTGTTTATCTGAAATTCAAATTTAACTCGGTGTCCTACATTTTTATTTGCTCAGTCTGGCAACTCTACTCTCACACTCACTTGCCTGGTGGCCTTGGTGGATGAGAGGTCCCCTGGTGGGTCTCTGGCCTTACATCAGATGGCCACTCCAGGATGGCCGCTTCCCCAGGCCTTCTGCCACTTCCTTCACCATCTGCTATGAGGTTCAGCCATTTCGACTTTGCTCAGCTCAGGCCCTTGCCTTCCCGGGGCTTCCAGGAGTTAGTTGTAACAGTGAGTGACATCGCCCCCCAGGTGCTTACCAGGGTGTTATATCCTCAATCCCAAGAGAGTGTCCCCAAGTCCATAATCTCCCTCCTCTGGTCCGAAGTCCCACCACTTTGCTCAAGCACCCTCACAGCCTTGCCCCTCCTGAGCTCCTTGGTACAGCAGCTAATTCTCACAACACCTTTAGGGGGTCCTCTCCGTCCTGCATCATCAAACCCAGTATGTCCCTGGCTGGGTTATGCCGCCACTTAATCCTGGTCACTGACAACCAGGAAAGGACGTGGAGGCAGAGCCTGCAGGGGGTTCCTGTTGCCTAGTGGAGGAGAGGCCTCCTCAGGGTGGGGGAAGGAAGGACCAGCTCTTAATGGGAGAATTGGGCCACCCCTGCCAGCTTTGAGGGTTCAGAGGGGTCTCAGGAACCAAAATCATCAGGACATCCACCGCTTGGGCCTCCCCCCCACCAGAGCAGGCTCCCAAGTCAGCATCCCTGAAAAGTGTAGCAATTGGGTAGCTACCTTGTTCCAGGCCCCCTCCTGCCCCACAGACCATCTGGGTCCCTTATTGCCCCACACCCTCTCTTACTGCCTGCTTAGTGCTCAGGCCACTCCCGGTATCGACGGTGTCAGTTCAGGTCCTCTGGGTGGCAGAAATGGAGTCAGAGTGGGGAGTGCTGGAGGCTGAGTAAGAGGTCATGCTTATTAAGGTGACAGGGGGAGGAAGCAGGAATGGGCAGGGCAAGACTTCCTACCACAGTGCAAATCTGAGCCCTGGGGAAGGAAACGGGGAAGGAGTGGAACAGGCAGGTAGACTCGGGGACTACCAAGGGCTTGGAAGGGGCCCTTGCGAGTGAGGGGCCCTGAAATTAAGCTTCATTAGCTTCATGGTGATTCCAGGTCTGTATTAACTATTATTATTATTTTTATTCTGGGTTAGGAGGTCCTATAACTTGAGGTCCTTCTCTTTCAGATGACAGCCAAGGTTTACGGCTACCCCGGGAAGGGATGGCGCAGGAGAAGGCAGACAACTAAGATGGCAGCTCTTGATTTTTGAGATTCTAATTATCCCGTGGCAGAAATAACAAAAAAGTGATGTGTTTTTTGTGTGTGTGTTTTAAGAAAATGCTTTGGGTTACAAAAATCTAGGCTTTTGAGCTTCAAACTGCTAATCCTTGAAAGACTAAGAGAATAAAGTTTATGCATGAACCATGGATTTGAAAACAGAAACATATATAATTACTCAGAGTCATTTTCTAATACCCCAATGATCACTCAAAGATTCCACATGCTGGCGTCAGCAGCTGGGGGGTGGGGAGATGCAGTCAAATGGATACTGCCATGTGAACTGAGGGAAGGATCCTGGGCCACACCCCTAGGGGAATGGGCATAACAGAAACTGCAGATCCACTTGGGAATTTGACTCCAAAAGGACTTTAACCTTGTTTCCAGAGTGGAGCCCTGAAGTGGCAAGTATCATGGAATTTCCCCACCGGTCCACCAGAGAGGGTACAGTAGAGAAGGCTGCATCTGGCTGGACCAAGGCAGCCCTGGGTGACACCACCACCACCACCACCTTATGGGCAATGGCCCAATGTTTCCCGAGCTCCCTAGAGGGTTGAAAGAGAATAGGACCTAGAGAGATCTTACAGTTGGGGCAGGCACTCATGAATTTGATCCAGTGACAAGAGACCAGATGGGAACAAGGATGCCTTGAGAGATGCCAACATGGAAGTGTGGATAGAAGCAACTGTTGCCTGGGCACCCTAGAAGCCCGGTGGACACACATGAAGTCCCTTGAAACATCTTTTTAGGGGTTAGGTTGTGCTAGGATCCAGAACTGGCTGAACAAACTACATGAACTGACTGAGATAAAATTTCTCCTACCCATCAGATTAGAAGCTCCTCATAGAAATGAAATTAAATTATAGATAAATAATGCTCCATTTCTTATACACCTGAGTCGGCCACCTGAGATTTCACATCTACTACTATGGCAAGGATTACATGAAACCACCACAGTCCCCAAGTACAGTTTCTGCCACCTAATCAGCCCAAACAGCTCGTGGCTGGATATTTTCCATCTTCCCCGGGATCTGCTCCCGACTGGCTCTCGGCTGCCGGAAGCTGACGTCATGGACTGCACGCCATGGGCGGGTTTGTCCTCCGACTTCCGGTAGGGTTTGGCCAATGGGAGGCACAGCAGGAAACGGGAGGGACTGGGAGGAAAGAGCGACGGGTGTTCATTCCCTGGGTTTGCCAATGACTGTGTTTCCGGCAGCTCCTGCTGCCCCTCTCCTGCCAGCGCAACTCTCCCTGGGGTTCCAGGAAGCACTCCCTCTCTGCTCCTCCACGGCCTCAGCCTCAGATGCTTCACTATCCCTTCTTGGGGTCCCTTAATCCTGTGCACACTTCTGCAAATAGTCCCTTCATTAGACTCATGGGAATCATCTCTTTGGAGAGTGCCACTGTTTTCAGGGTGCTACATCGTTGTTAGTGTTCCTTTGAGTTTGAGAGCACGTCTGATTTCCTGTGTGATCCTATGGAGTCAGTAATCCGTTCTGAGGCTGTTTCTTTAGCTGTTAAATGAAAATATAATACCCCAGGCTTTCCTAATTCAGAGGGACAGTGTGGGAATTAAATAAATCGATATAGGTGACAATACTCTTGAAAAAAGGTATGATAGTGACTCTATTATTAGAATTATTAAAAGTAACAATAGTAATGAGATTTTTCCTGACCATAGGTCTTCTCTGTTCCCTCTCTCTTCTTTCCAGCACCAGCACCGTGGCAGCCTTTGGTCCGTGGCAAAGCCCCTGTCCTTTGTTGCAAAGTCCTACGTTGCTGAAAGATGAAACTGTGTGATCAAGATAAGGCACACAATTCTCAGAGCTGCTGCCGCGGCATTTGACAAATGCCGCAGTGGGCCCTAGGCTGTGTTGCAGCCTCTCAGAGCAGACCCAGGCCTGCCCTTGCAGCCTCTGGGCTCTGTTTGCTGCCCATGGAGGCCTGCTGAGAACAGCCCGTGGCCCTGGCTGAAGCCACCGAGCGTCAGGGTCTCTCCCACCTGAGTATCAGGTGGATGGGACCTGGCTCTATGAAGACTGGTGTGGACTCAGGTTGCTCCAAGCTCCTGGCAGAAGGAAAACTGCTAGTGAAGTACGCATGGCCAGGTGAGCTAGGATTGCCCCAGAGCTGAGAGAAAGGAGAGCAGCCCTACTGAGGCAGTTTTAGTTTTATGTGCGTATTTCAAAACACAAGCATGTCCCTTGAGAGCTTCTGCTGTCCCTCCTTCCAGCCTCTTAATCCATCAGGTGTTTCCATTGTCCTTTCTTCCTAGCCCAGCGCCCCCACCAGGCCTGACAAGGGAGGGACACCAGGAATAGCAAAGTTCATCAGTGGCCTGTGTGATCTAGATATCTCAGTGCCCAGTTGTTTACAATCAGGAGTCAGTACACCTGGAGCTACAGCAAGAACTATCCTGAATCAATTTATTAATAGAACTATGTTCTGCTGCATTAAGCAAAAAGCTGCCCATAGTGGATTATTCAAACAGGTCTCTCTTTGAATAACTTCTTTTCTGAAGAAGTTGAATAACTTCTTTAACTTTCTTTTTCTTTTTACTTCTGTAAGGGATCTAGAGGTAGGCAGCCCTGGGTGGCTGTAGCTACTCAGGGAGGTATGGCTCTTGCTCTTCTGGTGTTTTGATGGTGGCTCCCCTCCAGGCATCCATCCCATTGTACCTGAGGCAGGAGGACGAGTGAAGAGCCAAGGATGCAGGGCTAAATGAAGATGACACTCAGGTCTGTTCCCTTTCAAAAGCTGACCCAAAGCCTCACCCAGGACATCAGTAGCACGTCTGGATTACATGGGCTTCTAAGATCTAGCCTGGGAATCCAAACCCTCATTAATTACATGGTACCATGGGAAAGTCTGTTCTGATCTCAAACTCTGAGATCCAGTCATGGAACAGCCATCCATTGGGAAATGACTGTATCTATAATCAGATGTGTCAAATCCGGCAGTGAGGCTGGACTTTGGAAGTGGGTGGGGTCTGGAGAGGGGAAGAGGAAGGGGGAGAAATGTAGGCAGAACAACAGTGTGACAGTGCTGGGACAAGTTCTGGGACTGATGGTTACATTCTGTGTGTGGTGGTCACCACACAGTTCCAAAGTGAAGGCTTCCTGGAGCTCCAGTCTGTTGAGAAACCACTGCCCAAGCTTTCCTTTCTGTCTGGTTCTATTTAACAGAAAACTATGTCTGCTTTCCACTCCCTGAAACTTCTCCTCAGGGTTCCTGCCATTGGCTCAAGCTATGGGAGAAGGCATGTGAGACCGAGGCCTTCCGGAGGCTTCCAAAGTTAAAGCACTCCCACGGACATGAGACAGAATTGCCTATGGAGGATTGTATTATAGCCAAGCGCCAGGGTATATATTTATCTGTGCCTGAGATTCTCATCTCTTTTTAAAGAAAAAGCCACATATTTGGCCAAGAGACAAAGTGGAAAAAATGTACTGTTGAGCAAATATTCAGGATGGTTGCTCAGAATGTACAAAATGAACTGTGTGGAAAAAAAATGCCTGTGGCAAATTGTCAGCAGGCTATATTTGGGGGTCCAAATCCAGGTCCCCTGCCAACGGAGTTCACATCGCCCCAGTGTTTTTCCATTTCTATTTATAACTAGGCGCACATTCACACATGAAAAATGCAGGGGACAGTTGACTTCGTTTTTAAATGACAAAAATGTTCTAGATGTATCAGGTTACAGCACGTGAGGGCCTTTCTGCTGCCCGTGATTAACCTTGCTTACTGGAGAAGGGATTAACCAACATGCAGAAAACAATGTAACAGGATCCCTTGGGAATTTGAAACTCTGAAAACAACATTTTTCTTTATTTTTTTTAAAAAAGTCTAATTCACTTCAACAAAACTTTATTGAGCACCAAGGAGGCAAAAGGTTAACTTGGGACCTAAGCAAGACACAGTCTCTGGTCCCAAGGAACTGGCAGTTTTCAGAGGAAGGTACATGAGTAAAATACATTACGCGACAAGGATGACAAGACCCTTTATAGAACTGCTGACAAGTGTTTTAGGCATATAGAAGAGGGCGTGATTGTAACGGACATTTGATGGTTCTCTCTCATCATCCTTCCTCCTGCCCTCTTCCCAACAGCCCCTGCTTCCGTTGGAGGAGCCACGTGGTTCCAGGGAAGTAGAGTTTCCCTCCCAGCTTCAGATGTTGAACACATGACTTGGCTTGGCCAATCAGTGCACTTCATGCCCTGGGCACGGTGATTGGTTCAGGTTCCCTTCAAGCTGGACCAATCAGAGTGAAGGTTACGACTGTGGCTGGGAATGCTGATACAGACTCGGAGTCTCTGTGTTGGACAGAAAGGAAGAAGCCCGGAGTTGCTGAAAGCTGTTTTGTAACCATGAGGTGAGCCAGCCTTCTGATGATGCTAACTGCAGAAGGGACAAACTAATCTCTGAACCACAAGAATATTCCGTACCTAACACCATTCTTATTGTTGGTTTCTCAGTCACATGAGACAATAAATTCCCCTCATTGTCTAAGTGAGTTTGAGTTGGGTATTTTTGAACCTCCGACCAAAAGAATCCTTGCTGATAAAGGATGGATTAGGATTAGGATTAGAGGCATAGAATTTAAAACTTGAAGATGAGTAGGATTCGGAGCAGTGAGATGGGAGAGGACAAGGACATCCCTGTGGCTGAACAGTCGTGTGTGGCTGGACGTGGGGTGAATCCTAATCTAATTAAGCTGACCCTAGAAGGGTTGGGCTGCATCAGATCATGGTGAGTAGTGAAGGACACACTAAGAAATCTGGTCATAATCTTGCAGGCAGTGTTTGCGTGGGTATGATGGAAGGCTGTTCCCTTCTTCCTCAGATCCCTCTTCAGGTACCAGGAGTTCATTCAGTGCACCAGCATTTGCTATACAGAGGATCGTGGGCCAAACTTTACAGCAAATGCGAGACAAAGTCAGAATGTTCAGGTGAAAAAACAGAGAATGACTGTGTCAGTTCCCTAGGGCTGTCATCACAAATTGCCACAAACTGGGTGGCTTAAACCAACAAAAATTTAATTCTTTCACAGTTCGGGAAATTAGAAGTCCAAAATCAAGGTGTCAACAGGGCCATTCTCCCTCAAAGTTTCTAGAGGAGGATCCTGCCTGCCTGTCCAATTTCTGGTACAGATGTTTCTGACTTAGGGCAGCTTAACTCCAATCTCTGCCTCTGTCTCCACGTACCCTTCTCCTCATTTCTCTGTGCCCTCTCCTCTTCTTTTAAGGACACCAGTCATTGGATTTAGGGGTGCTCTAAATCCAGGATGATTTCATCGCAAGACACTTAGCTAAGTACATCTGCAAAGACCCTATTTCCAAATAAAGTCATATTCTGAGGGTCCAGGTGACATAAATTTTGGGTGACACCATTCAACCTATTACACTGACCAACACCAAAGCCAACTCGGAATTTATAATTTTTACTTTCAAGTACCTTTACTTGCACAGTATCGAGAAGGGGTCAGCCAAAAGGAGATTCATCTGATGCTTTCGGGGCCTGTCGTTTCCAGGCTGAGCGGCGGCCTGACGTGGTGGGGGCAAATGGGAAGGAAAACGTTTTGGAGGGAAATTATCCAATTTATAAGTATAAAAAATTAGTGGCTCAGCTTTGACTGTGACCCAGGAGAGGAACTTTGGATTAAGTCATCATAGATTATTCTCTTAATTCAATAGGCCA
>CAUYRT010083603.1:0-16096 GCA_963574885.1 Lepilemur ruficaudatus | reverse complement strand
AGGTCAGGAATTCGAAACCAGCCTGAGCAAGAGCGAGACCCTGTCTCTACTAAAAATAGAAAGAAATTAATTGGCCAATTAAAAATATATATAGAAAAAATTAGCCAGGCATGGTGGCACATGCCTGTAGTCCCAGCTACTCAGGAGGCTGAAGCAGGAGGATCGCCTGAGCCCAGGAGTTTGAGGTTGCTGTGAGCAAGGCTGACGCCACGGCACTCTAGCCTGGGCAACAGAATGATACTCTGTATCAAAAAAAAAAAAAAAAAAAGGTAAGTTAGAGCAAACCATTTTTTGCATTGACGGTGTCCAATGGCTTTCTATCACATTCAAAATAAAACCCGAAATGTCAGGCCGTGGCTATCTGTTTCACCTGATTTTTTACTGCTCCCATCTTTCTTCATTCCCCTTCAGCCACACCTGCCTCCTACCTCAAACCCCGGAATCTATTCATGTCTTAACGCCTCTGTATCTGCAGTTTCCTTTGCCTGGGAAGCGCCTCCTCAAAGCTGTGCTATGACTATTGTGCTCTTGAAATGTGCTTGGTCTGAACTGAGATGTGCTTGTGAATGTAAAATATGCACCGGAGTTCCAAGACTTAGTACAAAAGATGTAAAATATCAAATAAATTACTGTTATATTGATTACATGATGAAATTATAATATTTTGGGTGAATTAGGTAAAACAAAATACATTATTAAAATTAATATCTTTCAAGTCATGGCACCAAAAAAATAACTAAACTAAACTAAAAGTAATATCCTTGTTTTTATTTTTTAAATGTGGCTACTAGAATATTTAAAATTACATATAAGGCTTGCATTACTTTTCTGTTGGATAGAGCTGCCCTAAACCACTAGTTCCCCACCCTGGCTGCATACTAAAAGTACCGAACTAAAAAATACCCAGGCCTGGGGTCCACCTCTAGAGATTCTGATTTAATTGACCTGGAGTATTTCCTGCGCACTGGCATTTTTCAAGCTCCCCCAGGCAATTCTAATGTCCAACCAGGATTGAGAACTGTGCTAGATTTTCCTATGACATCTTACTCTTGGCTCTAACGTCACTGCCTCCGAAAGATCTTCCCTGACTGGCCCAACTAAAATGTCACCATCATGCCTAGGCATTCACTCTCTGCCCAGACCCTGCTTTGTATCTCTTCATAATTTTTTCACTGTCAGCATTATATTACGCGCTCATTTGTTTATCCGCCTGTGTTCTGAATACGCATCAGAATGTAAGCTCTCCAAGGGCAGAAAGTTTGTCACAGCCCTGCAGTATAGTATCTTCAGCACCAGAACAATGCAGAATGAAGAGATGGTGCTCAGTACATACTTGTTGTATAAATAAATGAGTGTTCAGGCCATGGATCCATGAAGCTGAGGGCCCCAAACTGCTGGAAGAGCTACTAGCCGTCAAGCTGGCCACGAGTCACCGTAAGTAATGGCCATGTGGTGGGCATCCCCTGGCCTTCTCCTTCCCACTCTCCTTTCCCATTAAACCAGAGTGTACATTTGATATGTTTCTGGAAAACAATTAGACAATAAGTATCAAACACATTTTTTTTCTTTTGAGACAGGGTCTCACTCTGTTGCCCTGGTAGAGTACAGTGGCATCATTGTAGTTCACTGCAACCTCAAATTGTAGCTGGGACTATAGGCACGCACCACCATGCCCGGCTAAGTTTTCTATTTTTAGTAGAGACAGGATCTTGCTCTTGCTCAGGCTGGTCTTGAACTCCTGACCTCAAGCTATCCTCCTGCCTCAGCCTCCCAATGTGCTAGGATTACAGACATGAGCTACTGTGCCCAGCCAGTACCAAACACTTTTCAAAACACTCATATTCTTCTATGTATCTAATGTAAGGAAGCCAGAGAGCAGCACAAATTTTTACATAAACTTGGATAATCATCCCAAGATTACACAGAAGTTTTAAAGATATGGAGAAATGCTCACTCTATTAAGTCAGAAAAAAAGAAGCAAAATTGAATAAAGAAAACTGGTTCATATGGTTTAAAAAAACCCAAAAAACAACTAAAAAACCCCAAAACTCCTGAGTAGAGAAGATGATTCCTACTATATTAAAGTCTCGATGCATGGTGGGGGGAGGGGCCCTGACATGTTCTATCTTATTGGTAAGGTGCCTGGTACTTATTCTATGACACCTGCCTTTTGTGCTCCTGTTTTACACCCAGAGAGAAATACTCTAAACTATTACTATTGTTCATCTCTCTATAGTAGGAATATGGGTTATTAAATTTTTTCTTAAAGCAAATGTTATTTTCTACAATGACATGGTGTATTTCTTTTTCTTTTAATTTTATTATTTTCCTTTCTTTTTTCTTTTTTTTCTTTTTTTATTTTTTGAGACAGAGTCTCACTCTGCTACCTGGGCTAGAGTGAGTGCCGTGGCGTCAGCCTAGCTCACAGCAACCTCAATCTCCTGGGCTCAAGCGATCCTCCTGCCTCAGCCTCCCAAGTAGCTGGGACTACAGGCATGCGCCACCATGCCCGGCTAATTTTTATATATATATATATTTTTAGTTGTCCAGCCAATTTCTTTCTATTATTTTTACTAGAAATGGGGTCTTGCTCTTGCTCAGGCTGGTCTCGAACTCCTGACCTCAAGCAATCCTCTCACATTATACTCTGTTTGTGCTAGGATTACTGGCATGAGCCACATTGCCTGGCCAAAAAAAAAAAAAAAAAATCAATGTCATAACAACTATATTTGTACTCACCTCAGCAACACATATACTAAAAATTGGACAACACAGAGATTAGCATGGCCCCTGTACAGATGATGCACAAATTCGTGAAGCATTCCATATTAAAAAAAAAAAATTATATTAGCTGACCAAAATGCAAGTAAGTTAGAAATCATCACCAACAAGTCCCACACATGTGGAAATTTGAAAACACTTTCAAATTAACTTATGAGTGAAACAAAAGTATCTTAATGGAAAGTTTTTAAGAACTAAAACTAAACGATGATGAAAATACCACATATTAAAACGTACAGAATATGTACACTAAGACCCAGCTATTTCACTTCCAGTTACCTACACAAGAGAAATGAAAGCTATGTTCACAATAGACATGTACAAGGATGTTCATAGGGGCTAATAGCCAAAAACTGGAAGCAGTCCAAATGTCCATCAACAAAACAAGGCATAAACAAATAGCGCATGTACATTCATACAATGGAATACAACTTGGCAATAAAAAGGAACAGATTGCTAATATAACCACATATGCTGAGTGAAAAGAGCTAGATACAAAAGAGAATATGGTGCATAATTCTATTTAAATGAGGTTCTACGAAAGTATAGTTCTGATAGCGGTTAAGTCCAGTGGTGAAGGGGTGTTCTACCAAACATTCAGGAAAGCACAAATTCCAATTTTACGCCATTTTTCTTAGAGATTAAAAAAGGAAGAAATACTCCCAACTCATTCAATGAAGTTAGTAAAATCTTAATTCCAAACCAGCTAAACATAGTATGAGAAAGAAAAATTATGGGTTTTTGGACAAAGTGTGATAAAAAGAAAAGAAGAAAAAGAAAAATTTCGAGTTAATATCATTTATGAGCATACATGCTAATACTTCATCAAAATATAAGCAAACTAAACCCAGTAGTATATTAAAAAAAGATATCATGTCCTGGTTGGATTTATCCCAGAAATGCAAAGGAAGTTTAACATAAAAAAATTAATGTAATTTATTGGATTCATATATGAAAAAAGAAAACTCGTAACATCATCTCAATAGATGTAGAAAAAGCATTTAATAGGATTTAACAACAAACTAGAAATAAAAAGAAACTTCCTTAACCTATTAAAGAGCATCTACCCTAAACCTATAGCACTCATTATTATTAGTGGGAAACCATTAGAAACATTTGCTTTAAATCCAGGAACAAGTCAAGGATGCCGGCTGTTCCTGCTTCTAGCTGACATTAAACTAGAGGTACTAGCAAGGCAGAAAGCAAAGGAAAATAAAGTTACAGAATAGGAAAGAAATGTCATCATTAATAGACAATATGATTCTCTACCTGGAACCCCTTCAAACCCCTTCAAATTATTAAAATTAATTAGGAGAATGATAGCAAAGGAAAATAAAGGATACAGAATTGGAAAGAAATGTCTTTTTTTTTTTTTTTTTTTTGAGACAGAGTCTCACGCTATTGCCCAGGCTAGAGTGCAGTGGCATCAGCCTAGCTCACAGCTACCTCCAACTCCTGGGCTCAAGTGATCCTTCTGCCTCAGCCTCCCAAGTAGCTGGGACTACAGGCATGTACCACCATGCCTGGCTAATTTTTTCTATATATTTTTAGTTGGCCAAGTAATTTCTGTCTATTTTTAGTAGAGATGAGGTCTCACTCTTGCTCAGGCTGGTCTCGAACTCCTGACCTTGATCCATCCACCTGCCTCGGCCTCCCAGAGTGCTAGGATTACAGGCGTGAGCCACCGTGCCTGGCCAGAAACGTCATTATTAATAAACGATATGATTGACTACCTAGAACCCTTTCAAATCCATAAATTATTAAAATTAATTAGGAGATTGAACAAAATTCAGAGTATATCAGTGAGGTTTAGAGGGATAGCCCAGGAAAAGGAACACAGGAAGATTTCATGGAACTGGTGATATATTTCTTAAGTTGCAGGGTAGTTGTATTATAACTTCAGTTTTATTATACTGCTTCATTATATATATACACATACATGTACATGTATATTCATACATACACATTTATATTCTTTTGTATGTGTCGTACACTTCGTAATTAAATTTAAAAATTTAAAACAAAATATATTTTTATGTTCTATATTGTACATTTACTGGTTGTTTTATTCTTTTATAATGAAAATATAAAAGAAATTTTATATTTGAAAAAAAAGATTAAAAAAAGAAAAAGAACAAAAGGAGGCTGGAATTGCACCAAGACTTTGGCGGACAGGCTGGTGGATGGCTCATAGCGCCACGTCCAGTTAAAGTCAGGACAAGGGCTCAGTCAAGGACTGGGCAGAAGCTGGGAGAACTGGAGGGAAGACAGACAGCACTGACCTTTAAGAGGGCAGTTTTTATAGTCTGGCAGGAGGTGGAGCCCAAATGTAGGGGGTTAAATGGTGAATGAATAAATAGCAAAAAATTGGAAACCACCCAGAGGCCTAACAATCAGGGCCTGGCTAAACAACCATAGAACCATTCATAGAAGAAATGATGCTGTGTCCATACATAGATGGGCTTGCAAAATTAGGTGACGTAAAAAGTTTCAGGACACAAGATAGCATTTGTGCAGATTACAATTATGAAAGGACATGCGTGTGCTGGGAGAAGCAGAAAGGGTCGGACGAGATCGAGTCAGGCTCGTGGATGCTGTTTCAAAGGCTATGGGGTTTTCTTTCTTTTCCGGAATGCTGGTGATCAGCAAACAAAAACACATAACGTCGGGCTCTAAAATAAAAAGAGTGGCTGCTGCAGGAAGGGAGGCAGCAGTGAGGGCCACTCCTGGAGAGACCTGGTGACAGGAAGAACTGAGATGGCAGAGCAGCTGGTGGGGTGCGCGGGCCGGGCAGCAGCTGGCAGGGCCAGCCGGGGCTGCCGGGAGAGCCGGGAGAGGGACGCGGGGAGGCTGCTCTGTTTCCTTTATTGCCTATAGCTCAGTCTTACTTTTTAAATTCAAAAACTAATAGTACTTCCTGAGACAAATTAAAACAGTCAAGAAGCGTATATATGTGTAAAGTGACAGAACCCTCAGCCTCACCTCCCACTCCTTACTGCTAACAGTTCCAGGTGTAGTTTTCCAGAGCTATACCATTTTCCTTTATTTGCTGTCCACTGGTTTTTAGTTCCAAAGTAAGATAAGCTCCTTAAAATACAGGATTAGGGAAAATACATGGCGAAATCTCCCATCCTGTTGAAATCTCCCAACAGAGCTAACTGCTGTTGGGTGCTCTGGAAAGGGTCTACATGCATGTAAATATGTATGTACATATTCATTTATAGTTTTATGGCTGTTTTTACAAAAGCAGGAACATTTTCTGTCTCTAGCTGAGCAGTGTCACTCTACAATAAATCATAGTAGATCTCTGCTAAATCACCACATAGAGATTAAGCTCATGCTTTTGAATAGCGGCCTAATATTCCATAGAATATAGTTGAAAGGCAAACTTCAGAGAACACAGGGGCATCTCTTTCCCTACAATTGGCAGGAAAGGAGATATAGAAACAAAAGGTTCGAGATGGCAGGAGGTATTCTAGGAGAGGGGCTGCCCTTGGGCACAGGGAACATGCGGACAGAGAAGGTCTTTTTTCTGTTGCCTTCTTTTAAGCCAGAGCCCCGTGCAAATGTAGCTAAGTCAGTCATACACCACTGCAAGGGGGAAGGGTTGTGATTGGAGCCTGAGTCATAAGGCTCACTGCTGGGGGCCCAACTTCCTTGAGTGACCTGCTCTTCTCCCAGCTGTGCCTGGGCAGGCCCACTTATCAGAAACTTAAGGGGAGCCCTGGAATAGTGGTTCTCAAAGTGTGGTCCCTATACCAGCGGGGGCAGCATCAACAACTTAGAAATGCAAATGATTGGGCCGCACCTCAGTCTTACAGAATCAATCTCTAGGGTGGCAGCGATCTGGGCTGAACAACCCCTCCAAGGGATGCAGATGAGGGCTAGACTTTGAGAACCTTTGTTCTAGAATGTGGATCTGAGTCAGATTTCCTCATCTGCCCCCACCCCCATGCCCATCCTCCTAGGGGACAAGAAGGAGTCAGCCCTGAAGGGGATGAGTTAGCCAACTTCATAATCCGTCTCCTTTTGTGAGCTCAGAAGCTGTAGGCAAGGTCAGTGCCCTAGGCAGTCCTCAGAGCAGCCCTCTCCTCCCTTCCTTGGACCCCACTGCCATCTCTCCACCACCCCCTCTGAATAAAACAGAGAGGGAGGGAGGCAGTGGAAACCCAGCGCTTTCGACTTTCCCTTGTCCCCTCCCCCGAGACACTGCACTTTGCAGGATGGAGGACAGAAGGGAGAGTGAAGCTTCTGAATGAGAGGGAGGAAATAGGGTGTGGCTGGGTTGGGGGAGGGAGTTGGAGGCAGGGAGGGAGAGGAAGAATGTCCTCATTTCACCCAGCTGCACCGGCCTGCACCTGTTCCGCTGAGGCCCAAGGAAAGACACAAGGCCTGACAGTAAATGAAACGCAGCCCCACCCCATGAGAGGGGCCCCTTCCCACACCGCAGCGGGCAGGGTTAACTGACAGGAAAACTGTGAATGATTTCAGGTGGGTGAATGAGGGGCTGGGGAAACAGCTGGGCTCCTCTGGGGGGTGGAGCAACTGTCTCCTGTCACCCTCAGGCTCCTAGGGCCTCAGGCAAGGTCGGCAGGGAATGGGTGGGTTGGGACCTGCTCAGGGACAGGCCGATTTCCTTCTCTTACTGAATAAGGACATCACCGCCATCAACACTGAGGCGGCTCTCGGTTGTTAAGCCCTACAATATTCCACACATTCTTTAGTTCCTCTGAAGCAATAACCTTCTTCTTCTTTTTTTTTTCTAAATAGACTTTATTTTTTAGAGCAGTTTTAGGTTCACAGCAACACTGAGCTGTGAAAATTGAGAGGAAATGTTAAGTTTCCTCTTGGTCTGTCCTCCACAGAAGCACTGCAGCAGTTCACCCAAGCAGTCAATTGGCCAATCGGTCCATCAGTCATTTTGCAAGCATCCGAGGAGGGCTTTCAACAGTGATTCTCAAACATATAAGAATCACTGGGGATTTATTAAAGAGGCAGGCCCTGGGTCTCTCCATCACAGATACTCATTCAGGTCTGCGGTGGGGCCCAAGATTGGGTATTCTTGACACACTTCTCAGGAGATGTGGATACACTGGACACTCTGGGCCCTTCTCTGAGAAACTCAGGCTTGGTGTGAGGTCCAAGGGGTTCGTTAGTTGCTCTGGTGGGAAGGGAGGAGCAGTGAACAAGAAGGATCTGAATCCTCCTGCCACCGTCACCCCAGAACTGAGGGTAGAGAGTACAAACCCTGGATGGGTACCACCAAGCCCTCCACCTGCACATGCAGACAGCAGAGGATGGCTCAATGTAAACTGAGGCAGCGCAGGGAGAGGGGTGCTCACCAGGCCCCAAAATCTGAGAGAGGTTGGCCACAGTCTAGAATGCTCACCAGCACTGAGCTCTCTTTTATAGCAACCAGCACAGACTCAGAGAGGAGGAAATCAGCCAGGAAACTGTCATAGGATCATGTCCTGGTGGGGCCTTGAGCAAGGCGACCCTTCCATGCTGTTTTCTCATCTGTCCAATGGGAACGTGATGGTCCCTACCAATTAGGGTTACAAGAGTGCTGCATATAAGAGTTTAAAACAGTACCCAGCACAGAATAAGCATCGGATATGTGAAAGTTAGCATTATTGTCATTTTTGGGAATAAAGGAGCCCCAAGGGGCAGTGGGGAATGGAGGAGGTTGGGGAAAGCGGGTGTCCCCTTCAGGATGATTTGTGCAGTTAGAGCAAAGGGACCAGAGGAGGAAATCCCCAGGGTCATGCTGGAAAGACGAGGTGGGAGTGTTATGGGTTGAATTGTGTCCCACAAAAGAAAGATATGTTGAAGTTCTAACCCCAGTATCTCAGAATATGGCCTTATTTGGAAATAGAGTCACTGCAGGTATAATTAGTTGAGGTCATCCTGGAGTAGGGTGGGCCCTTAATCCCATATGACTTGTGTCCTTATAAGAAAAGAAGAGACAGAGGGAAGATGCCCCATGAAGACAGAGGCAGGTACTGGAGCGATTCAGCCACAAACCAAGGAACCCCTGGAGCTACCGGAAGCTGGAAGAGAAGAGGAAGGATCCTCCCGGAGAGGCTTCTGAGGGAGCATGGCCCTGCTGACACCTTAAATTTAGATTTCTGATCTCCAGAACTGGGGGAGAATACATTTCTGTTGTTTGAAACCACCCAGGTTGTGGCAGTTTGTGAGAGGTGCCCTAGGACGTGAATACAGGGGTGTTTGGATTCTATACGATGAGCAGCGTGGAACCACTGGGGCATGTCAAACAGGGAGATCGTTCTTGATCAATAAGCCCATGAAACTGGAGGATTCATATCAAAACCTCTCCCAGTCTTAGCTCATTTTTATTTTTTTTAAATAACACAAGTTTATTATGTTATAGTTCTGGGAGTCAGAAATCTGAAATGGATCTCACTGGATGTTAGCAGGGCTGAGTTCCTTTCTGGCTACTTCAGGAAAGAATCCATTTTCTTGATTTCTTCAGATTCTAGAGGCTGCCCGTATTCCTTGGTTCATAGCCCCCTTTCTTCTTCAAAGTTGGCTATGTCTGATGGAGTTTCTCACATCTCGTTACTCTGACACTCCTTAGCTCATTTTTGAAAAGATTTTGCTTAAAGGTCCTTTGCCCACTCTTCGAAAATGTCAATGTCACAAAAGACAGAGAAAAACTGAGGAGCCATTTCAGGTTAAAGAAGACTTAAAGGGCCTCGCACAGTGGCTCACACCTGTAATCCCAGCACTCTGGGAGGCCAAGGTGGGAGGATCTCTAGAGGTCAGGAGTTCAAGACCAGCCTGAACAAGGGTAAGACCTCATCTCTACTAAAAATAGAAAGAAATTAATTGGCCAACTAAAAATATATATAGAAGAAATTAGCCGGGCATGGTGGCACATACCTGTAGTCCCAGCTACCTGGGAGGCTGAGGCAGGAGGACCATCTGAGCCTGGCAGTTTGAGGTTGCTGTGAGTTAGGCTGATGCCACGGCACTCTAGCCCGGGCAACACAGTAAAACTCTGTCTCAAAAAAATAAAATAAAATAAAAATAAAGCATATCATTGAGATGATCATGACATATGAAGAAGGTCTATAGGTTAGACAGTAGTATCAATGTTAATTTTCTGATTTTTAAAAAAAATTTTTTTGAGACAAGGTCTCTTGCTCTGTTGCCCAGGCTAGAGTGCAGTGGCATCCTCATAGCTCACAGCAACCTCAAACTCTGGGCTCAAGTGATCCTCCTGCCTCAGCCTGCCTCCTGAGTAGCCGGGGCTACAGGTACATGCCACCAAGCCCGGCTAAGTTTTCTATTTTTAGTAGAGACAGGGTCTTGCTCTTTCTCAGGCTGGTCTTGAATTCCTGGCCTCAAGAAATCCTCCAGCCTTGGCCTCCCAAAATGCTAGGACTACAGGTGTGCACCACCATGCCTGGCTAAATTTCTCCATTTTGATAGTTTTACTGGGGTTATGTAAGAGAAGATCCTGCTCTAAGAATACACACTAAAGTATTTATGGGTAAGGGACATTATGACTGCAACTTCCATTCAAAGGATGTACTGTATCTGTATAAGACAGACAGACAGAATCATAAAGCAAACATGATAAGATGTCGACATTTGGGGAGCCTGGGTGAAGACTGCATGAGAAATTTTTGTAGAAGTCTTACAACTTCCTCTAAGTCTGAAATTATGTCAAAATAAAAAGTAGGAGGGAATGTCTATTGTCCCTCTGTGGTTCCCTGGCTGAACTTTCTGTAACCCTCTGAAGTTCTTGGAGCCTAGATCCTAGATCTGGACACCAAACCAAAGTGATGAGCAAAGATGTTCTGAGAACTTCTGATTTCTACATGCTGGGATTCTACTTACGCCGTTGGTGGTTGTTGGCCATTAAAATGTGATAAAGAGGGAATTGTGTATATTATAAGTTAGTTGTAGATAACTATTTTTTCTTCTTCTCATGCATAGTATGACCTGGAACTGGAAGGAGCTGTACATGTCATTTAATCCAAGCTTCTACCAGATTCATTATATCCTATCCTGAGACAGTTGAATCCAGGCCCTTCTTAAACACTTCTGGAGATGGGAAAGTCACCCTCTGTCACAGCCCATTCTATTACTGGTCAGATCTGACCAGTAGGACATTCCTCAACCTCCTGGGCTGAAGCCTAACTTCCTTGAGCTTCTACTCACCAATCCTGGCCCTTTCTTCTGGATGGCGATACAAGGCCTCTCGTGATCCTAGTCATTCTTCCCTGAGTAACTTCCAGTTTGTCAAGGTCCCTCTAGAATGGGGGTCCCCAACCTATGGTGAGTTGTATAATTATTTCATTATATATTACAATGTAATAATAATAAAAATAAAGTGCACAATAAATGTAATGCGCTTGAATCATTCTGAAACCATCCCCCCTCCCTGAGTCCATGGAAAAATTATCTTCCATGAAAATGGTCCCTGGTGCCAAAAAGGTTGGGGACCACTGCTCTAGAGTATAAATACAATACTGCAGGTCCCACCTGACAATCAGATAGCAGAGGGAACATGATCTCTCAAGTTTCAAGTTTCAGTTTCGGCATTCCATTCACACAGCCCAAGGTAGAATTAGGCTTTTTCACAGCTGGATCACACAGGTGACTCATAATGAGTTTAGATGCAACTTACAGTTTTCTATTGTGAACCATGGTTACCTGCTGTTAGGTTCAGCAGTACTCCCTATCAGAAATCACATTATATATTTGTTTGCTCATTGTCTGTCTCTAGACATTGCTAGAATATCAGCGATAGGAGGGCAGGGGCTTTGTCTTGTTTTGAGTCCTCAGCACCTAGAACAAACATGTCCTGGCATACAAGAGACATTCAATAAATACATGTTGAATAAATGAATAACTGTTAAGCCACATCTCACAAGAGGGATCTGAGGTGAATTTGTTTTGCAGAAGACATTTTTTTTTTAACTTCAGAGCAAACTTCGTTCTTGTTGGATTTTATGTTACTAAATTTTCATCATTAGTTCAGCCAATGGAGATCTAATTTCTGGTTCTCTCAGCCTACGTGTCAGCCATGCCTCCCAGTGTCAAGCCACACATCCAAGAATGACCCTCCCCGGCAGCTGCACTGGTCTCCCCAATGTTCCCCAAATGCTTCAGGAAGGATCACCAGGATCTTTGGGCCGTTTTTCCTGCAGCACACACTCTCCCAGGTAGCCCCATCACTGAGACCCTCACCTTCTTCAAGTCTCTGTTCAAATGCCACCTTCCCAGTGAGGTCGACAGTGGTCACCCTATGTAAAGCTACAAATTGTCTCCCTCCCCGGTACTATACCCCTTACCCGGCTCTATATTTTGTTTTGCCCATAGTGTCGATCGCCTCTTAACGAGCCCTATCATTCTGCTTATTTTCCATGTGTACTGCTTGCTACCTGCTCTCCCCGTCCTGCCCCCTGCTACACAAGGGAAGGAATTTTTACCTGTTTTGCTCACCAGCATATCCCCTAAGTGCAAAGAAATGGCACACAGTAGATACTCCATAAATATTTACTAAATGAATGAATGGACAACTGCTCCAGACCCAGGGATGTATGTGATGCTAGGATGAGTAAGACACAAAGGTACCAACTGATCTCATGCCACCCTTAACTATCTCCCAAGTCACTGGTAAAAACATGGAACAAGAAAGACCTCCCTTTCTCCAGAATGCAATGAGTCTATTAATGAGCTCCTTTAGTGTATAGTCTCTCAATCAGTAAAACAAAATACCATTAATAACACTGTTTCAAAGAACACTTTAATTGGCAAATGCTCATCTTATGTACACCCCAGGTCCGTGGGGGACACAAAACTGTAATATAGCACATGATCCCAGTTATAGGAAAATAGCTGCCTACATAGAAATAAGACTGGACGGAAATATACCAAAATGTTAATAGTGATTATTTCTGAGTAGTGAGATTATGGTTCATTTTCATTTGCTTTATTATATTTTTCAAAGGTTTGCCAGGTGCGGTGGCTCAATCCTGTAATCCTAGCATTTTGGGAGGCTGAGGTGGGAACATCACCTGAGGCTAGGATTTTGAGACCAGACTGAGCAAGAGTGAGACCTTGTCTCTATAAAAAATAGAAAAATTAGCCAGGCATGGTGATGCACAGCTGTAGTACCAGTTACTCAGGAGGTTAAGGTAGGAGGATCGCTTGAGTCCCAGAATTTGAGGTTGCAGTGAACTATGATGATGCCACTACACTCCGGCCCAGACAACAGAGCAAGATACTGTCTCAGAAAAACACAAAAACCAAAAACCAAAGTTTCTGTAATAAGGCAGTATTTCCAATATATAGGTACTTGTTATCCTTGTTATCATACGATCATCTGGACCACTCAGCCAGACATGTCCTCAGCAAGGCAATGAGAACCCAGGTGACACCTTCCTGAAATTGACTCTGCCCTCAAAAAGTCTCTAGTCTAGTAAATACCAATAGCAAATACACACATACGCACATGCACACACACATTTTAATCCTACAACAATGCTTCTATTATGATCTTCACATTATAGATGAAGAAACTGAGGTTCAGGGAGGTTAAAGTAACTTGCTCAAGGTCACCTATCTGGTATGGATCTGAGCCAGAATTTTTTTTTTTGAGACAGAGTCTCACTCTGTTGCCCAGGCTAGAGTGAGTGCCGTGGTGTCAGCCTAGCTCACAGCAACCTCAAACTCCTGGGCTCAGGCAATCTTTCTGCCTCAGCCTCCCGAGTAGCTGGGACTACAGGCATGCGCCACCATGCCCGGCTAATTTTTTCTATATATTTTAGTTGTCCAATTAATTTCTTTCTATTTTTGGTAGAGACAGGGTCTCGCTCTTGCTCAGGCTGGTCTCAAACTCCTAAACTCAAATGATAGGTCCACCTCGGCCTCCCAGAGTGCTAGTATTACAGGCGTGAGCCACCACGCCCAGCCGAGACCTAGTCTCTTAAAAAAACAAAAGACTAACTTAAGCACTAATTAATATATGCATTGCCTCACTTGTTTTTTTTGTTTGTTTGTTTTTTGTGGTGAAAACACTTAAACACTACTCTCTTGGTAATTTTCAGGTATATACATTATTACTAATATTATTAACTATAGTTACCATGTTGCAAAATAGATCTCTTGAACTTATTTCTCCTGTCTAACTGAAATTTTGTATCCTTTGGCTAAAATAAAAGGATACTATTTTCATCTCTGTGTTGTAAATGGGGAAAATGAGCCTCAGACAGGCGTTTGAATCTCTGCTGTGATATCTTAAATTTACCAATCCCTAAGCCCTTCAGTTTCTTCCTCTGCAACATGGGATAGTAATGGCTCCTACCTCACTGACAGTGGGGAAGTATGAAGTGAGAAAGCAGACTGGAAACCTTCATCATGGTGCTAGCATATGTTAAATGCTTGATAAATGTTAGCTGCTACTACTACTCTCCACTACAACATGTTAACCTGCTAAGTGGACGAATGAGAAACATTAATTCTAAGTGATGCCGTCAGGAAATTTGCGACAAGTAAATGGAGTCACAGATGTGGTGCCACATGAAGGGGCCTCGAAAGAGCAGTGTCTACCAGACAGAGAGCAGGGCGCGCCCCAGAAGGACAGAGGGGCTAGGTGTGTTTCCCTTCCTTGCCCAGGCTCTCCCAGTATGTCACTCTGTTCCTACCCTGTGTTCTTCAACTCTGTCCTCACTGTGTGTGGCCTGCTGGTTCCCCTCCACCCTCACTGCCCTGGGTCCCCTGCCTCAGCTGTCTCCCTAATCAGGGCCCCACAGCCTCTCCAGCAGGGAGCGGGAGCCCTTGGCACTCAGGGCCTGGGAGGGCCCCTGATAAACAGCTGGAGCTCTTGTTTGCAGAATCTGTCATCTCCAAAGGAAAAGCAGAAACAAACCACCAGAGCCAGGGGGCTGGCTGATAATGAGTCACACTGCTGCTGGCAGCCCTGCACTCGTCCTCCAGCCTCTGCATCTGGGACCTCCGGCTTGTCCTTCCAGATCCAGGGCAAAAACGTCCCGCCTCCATGAAGCCTTCCTTGACTGTACCCCAATTACCCCACCTCTGCAAGCTAATACTGCACCCAGCACAGCATCCTTAGTGCCATTTATGACACTAAGTGGAAACTGCTCAGGTATTAAGGTCCCAACCAGCCTGTGAACTCCAGAAGGCAAGCATCTTGTCTGAGGGGTCTAGCATAAAACTTAGGAAATCGTGCAATGACTGAATAAAATATGGGTGAAATACAAAAATCCATGTATTGACACAGGAAAAACAGTTCATTAAAATGTTTTATAGGTTGAAGGTAAAAGCTTGGAATTTCAAATTTTTCCAAAATAGTAATTAGCATTTTATAGTTTAGCAATACAATGTTCCTTTAAGAGCCCATTTACATTTCACTTGAGAGATCTAAGAATGTCTTTTTCCTTTAGCTTTATACACTAATCACAAAATAAAAAAGATATCTCCCACTATTTTTTAAAATACTACAACTAGACATTAAATGTTAAAATTTCAAAGCATTTTGATTAATCAATGGAACATTTCAGTCACGTTCTAAAAATGAGCAAATTAGATAGTCTTGTGCTTTTAGGCAAACTACTCCATATTTTCAAACAGTTGCTACCAATTGCAGTCTTGCATGTGTAGAAGTATATCACCAATGATATGAATTCATTTTGTATAATGTCAGATACTTAAGTAAATTTCCATAGCATTAAAAACGTTATATAGGCCGGGGGCGCGGTGGCTCACGCCTGTAATCCTAGCACTCTGGGAGGCCGAGGCGGGCGGATTGCTCAAGGTCAGGAGTTCAAATCCAGCCTGAGCAAGAGAGAGACCCCGTCTCTACTATAAAATAGAAATTAATTGGACAACTAAAAATATATGTAAAAAAATTAGCTGGGCATGGTGGCGCATGCCTGTAGTCCCAGCTACTCGGGAGGCTGAGGCAGAAGGATTGCTTGAGCCCAGGAGTTTGAGGTTGCTGTGAGCTAGGCTGGCGCCACGGGCACTCTACAGCCCGGGCAACAGAGTGAGACTCTGTATCAAAAAAAAAAAAAAAAAAGTTATATAAAAAGAAAAAAGGAAATACAACACTAGGCATGCAAAGTCATCCTAACTTTGTAAAAAGAAAAATGAGGCAAGGCGTGGTGGCTCACACCTGTAATCCTAGCACTCTGGGAGGCCGAGGCGGGAGGATTGCTCAAGGTCAGGAGTTCAAAACCAGCCTGAGCAAGAGCGAGACCCCATCTCTACTAAAAATAGAAAGAAATTAATTGGCCAACTAAAAATATATAGAAAAAAT
>CAUYRT010083599.1:0-12376 GCA_963574885.1 Lepilemur ruficaudatus | reverse complement strand
CTCTGTTGCCTGGGCTAGAGTGCTGTGGCATCAGCCTAGCTCACAGCAACCTCAAACTCCTGGGCTCAAGCAATCCTTCTGCCTCAGCCTCCCAAGTAGCTGGGACTACAGGCATGAGCCACCATGCCCGGCTAATTTTTTTCTATATATTTTAGTTGGCCAATTAATTTCTTTCTATTTTTAGTAGAGATGGGGTCTTGCTCTTGTTCAGACTGGTCTTGAACTCCTGAACTCAAACAATCCGCCTGCCTTGGCCTCCCAGAGCGCTAGGATTACAGGCGTGAGCCACCGCGCCCGGCCTGTACACATTATTATATTACATATTATTATATTCTGTCATTACACGGTTACAGCTTTGCTCCCACACAGCTCCTTTGTGCTTTTATTGGCAAATACATTGCACATATATTACATTTCTATATGCTAGAGGCCCAACAATACATTATGTACATATTATTTTTAGATAATTGCTTTTCAAATCAGTTAAGAGAAGAAATAAGAAAAATGCATTTATAGTGTCTTTTCTAATTACATAGTTACCTTTACTGGTGCAGCTCTGTTTGTGTGGATTCAGGTTATCATCTAGGGTCACCTGAAGAGTTTCCTTTCATATTTCTTGAAAGGCAGATCTGCTAGCAATGCATTCTGCCAGTTTTTGTTTACCTGGGAAAGTGTTTATTTTTCACCTTCATTTTTTAACAGCTTGGCTGGATGTGAGAGTCTTAGTTGACAGGGTTTTTCCTTTGAGCACACTGAGTAGATCATCCCGCTGCCTGTTGGCCACCACCGCGTCTGCCGAGACGTTGGCTGTTAGACTTGTGGAGCTTCCCTTGTAAGTGACACTTCATTTTCCTCTTGCTGCTTTTGAGATTTTTCTCTTTGTTTTTGACTTTCATTATTTTATTATGATTACATTTATTTGTGGGTCTCTGTGTTTATCCTACTTGGAGTTCATTGAGCTTCCTGGATGTGTAGGTTATTGCTTTTCAATAAATTGGGAGTTTTTTGGCCATTATTTAACTATTTTTTTCTCCCTTCTCTTCTCTCCTGGTATCCCATGAGGTACTGGTGGTGCCCACTGCAGTGCCCACGTTTTCTGAGTCTTCATTTATTTTTCTTTTTTTCTCTCTGTCCTCCAGCTTGCTATTGAGCTATCTTCACGTTCGATAATTCTTTTTTCTGCCAGTTCAAATCTACTGTTAAGCTTTTCTGGTGAATTTTATTTCAATTGTACTTTTCAACTCCATAATTTCCATTTGTTTCTTTTTAAATTTTTGTCTTTGTATTGACAGTCTCTATTTGAGGCATTTTCATCACGCTTCCCTTTAGCTTGTGAGCATGTTCATAATGGCCACTTTGAAATATTTTTTGTTAAATTTGACATCTGGTCTGTCTCACAGGCAGTTTCTGTTGCCCACTTTCTTCCCAGGCTATGGGTTATACTTTCCTTCTTTCTTTTTCTTTCTTTTTTAACATGCCTTGTGACTTTTTTTTTTTTTTGCGCTAAAAACTGGACATTTTAGACAACATATTCTAGCAACTCTAGACACCACCACCCCCATCATGGGCTTGTTATTCACTTTGTTCTTTTAGCGACTGGCTGGGCTGTTGTTTGGTGAAGGCTGTGCTGAGCCTCTGTGTTGGAGCCGCTGGGTGCGCCCACAGGCACTCCAGGATGGGGGGGTTTGGGTAGCAAACTCTTCCTCTCGTTCACTGACCACACCCAGCTGTTAGACTCCACCAGTAGCCCACTGACAGCTCTCTTATTTTCAACAACGTCCTACGGCACAGATTCCTCTACAAACTACTCAAATTGTGGCTCCTCCGTGGTTTCTGAGGTCCATGTCTGATGCTGTTCTGACCTCAGGGGGTCTCCCCCAGCGATCTTATTCCCCATTGTCTCCTGCAAACTCAGCCTACTGTCCGCACTGTGTCTTTAGTAGATCCGTGAATATCCTCCTAATTCCCTTCACCACAACCCCCAGTGTTTTGAGAGTGCCCTTAGGGTTTAAACTCCGTGTTCTGCTGCAAATGAAGTCAGTTTCTTTGAGAAGAGACTAGGTTAGGATCTATCCCTTACATCCTCCTCCTCCCTCTACGTGAAATCTCTCAGCCAGGCTCTGGAGCTGGGGATGGAACAAGAAAAAGCTTCAGTCTGAGTGACACCCCCTCTCCAGGAGCTGAGTGCTCGGTGGGGGCGGCATCCTAAGATCGCATGGGCTTGGAATCGCTGCCTCTTGCACCAAGGCCTCCTCTTCTCAACGTGCCACACTCAAGGTCCAGCTTCTGGTCCCTGCGTGGGGACTGGGTAGAAGAAGGGAGCTCCCCTATCCCCCCACTGGACTCTCCCTGGGCCCTCACCTCACTCCAGCAACAGGTAGCTGCAGGTAGAAAGGAAATTGCTGACAGCTGGCCCTTCCTGGGGAAGAAGGACCCCCAACCTGGGCGCTGCGGGGAGGGAGCCTCTCTGCCTTGCTGAGCTGGGAGGGAGAATGCAGTCTTGGTTCAAACAGCACAGACTAACCTTTCTTGCAGAATTTTCACAGATTTTCTTGAATAGATGCTTCTTCATCTGCTGTTTGCTCAGAAGGCCATTTCCAGAGGCTTTAAGCGGCTAAGGGTTTTTAATGATTTTCGCCAGTTTCCTGGGTCGGTTAAGCTCATCAGCTCTCGTGCCATAAGTGCACCTTCAGTTAAGACTTTTTTTTTTAAACAGGAATTGGGCCTTCTCTCTGCAGTCGCATGCTTCTCCGGGTGGGGTGGGCGAGGAAGGACAGGCTCCCTGCGACCCGGTGGCCTGGCCCCAACCGCGGTACCTTCTCCCCGCAGGGCGAGTGCTCGCACAAGTGCCGCAACCTCTTCGTGCTGGAGACGGTGTGCGTCGCCTGGTTCTCCTTCGAGTTTCTGCTGCGCTCCCTGCAGGCCGAGAGCAAGTGCGCCTTCCTGCGGACGCCGCTCAACATCATCGACATCCTGGCCATCCTGCCCTTCTACGTGTCGCTGCTCGTGGGCCTGGCGGCGGGCGGCCCGGGGGGCAGCAAGCTGCTGGAGCGCGCGGGGCTGGTGCTGCGGCTGCTGCGCGCGCTGCGCGTGCTCTACGTGATGCGCCTGGCGCGCCACTCGCTGGGGCTGCGCTCGCTCGGCCTGACCGTGCGCCGCTGCGCGCGCGAGTTCGGGCTGCTGCTGCTGTTCCTGTGCGTGGCCATGGCCCTCTTCGCGCCGCTCGTGCACCTGGCCGAGCGCGAGCTGGGCGCGCGCCGCGACTTCTCCAGCGTGCCCGCCAGCTACTGGTGGGCCGTCATCTCCATGACCACCGTGGGCTACGGCGACATGGTCCCGCGCAGCCTGCCCGGGCAGGTGGTGGCGCTCAGCAGCATCCTCAGCGGCATCCTGCTCATGGCCTTCCCCGTCACCTCCATCTTCCACACCTTCTCGCGCTCCTACTCGGAGCTCAAGGAGCAGCAGCGGCGCGCCGCCAGCCCCGAGCCGGCCCTGCGCGAGGACAGCACGCGCTCGGCCTCGGCCGCGGAGGACAGCTCCCAGGGCTCCCAGGGCCCCGACGGCGGCGCGGCCCCGGAGCGCGCGCACGCGGGGCCGCCCTGACGGCGCGCCCTGGGAGCGTCCCGCCCTCCTCCTTCTCCCCTCTACTTCCTCCCGATTCTACGTTTTCTATGGCTGGCTAGATGCGAATTCAGTAAGTCCCAGAAATCCCTAGCCTGTAGCACACGCCAGACTGCCGCGCTGCCTTAGGCCTCCTTGCCGGTTCGCCTTCACCCAGGGCGGCCCAGAAGGGGCAGAGCCCTGTGGGAACAGAGGCCAAAGTCCACATCACCTACCAGGCTTGGCCCTGCTCACAGCCTACATTCTGCCTGAGTGCCCTTAGGGGGGTGTCCCTTGGGCCCCGGGAAGGTGACAAGGGCTTCCTGATACAGACACTCCCCCCGCCCACACACAATGCCCGTTGCAGAGCTCAAGGTTTACGTGTGGGCATTTAAACCCTTTTCCTGCCTTCCGGGGCAGAAATCCAGGCCGGTGGGACATCTTCACCCTCCGGAACACCTCCTCTCCTCTAGAGGGACATTTCCCTAAGACTGAAATGGAACAAAGAACCCCTCTGCCCTCCAGCCCTGGCTGCAGCAGAAAGGGTTCAGAGAGGAGATGGGTGGACGCCTTCTGCCGCAGCTCCTGCAGGACACTCACAAAAGCATGAGCCTTCTCTGCTCTGTGGACACCAGTGGGGATGGCGCTTTCCAAATCGTGCCACTTCATACTTTCATCTCAATGATCTCAGCCTGAACACCTGAGATGTCTGAGCCACGCCCACAGCAAGAGGGTCCTGCTATCCAGGTACAGGGAGCTTGTCTCGGGGCCGGGGCGTGGCTGTGCTACTGCAGACGTTCCCTGATTCTACCGGAATAAAAAGCACTAGCCTCCTCCACGGCTGTCAGTCAAGTTCCTCTTGGGCATCGCTGTGCTCTGTGGGGTCTGCCCCAGAGCACAGGGCTCCTGGGGCCAGAAAGGGGGTTTCCTGTGATGCGCACAGCATGAACCACCGGGGCAGGGCACCCCTGCACCTGGCCTGGTCGTACAAAGCACCCTCCACGTCCACAGCTGCAAGCCCCTCTGCAGAATCCGTGACTGCACAGCAATCCCAGCCTCACCCTGGGCCCTGCCGCCCCAGGGCAGGGCCAAGAACAGAACCCCAGGTGTGAATGGGCTGAGAGTTCCACAAGAGCCTGGCTTCTGTGGGCGGGGCACCATGACACAGCCGCTGTTCCCACCTCTGCCTCCCTCCTCTCACCCAGCGCTGGCACACACAGCACCTGGGCTCCACCCAGAGTCTGTCATCAGGGTGCTGGGATGCCGGAAAACTTGGAAATAACTTGGTCTGCCCAGTGACCTAGATGGTTCCTCCAGGGTCAGATTGAGCAAAGCCAGCAGACAGCACAGGTGAGGCCTTGATCCCACGTCTGCCTCCCAGGGGCCCCACATGTCCATGGATCCTTACATCAGCTCCTTGGAGCAGAAAGGGGAAGCATAGCTGCCCACAGTGGACCAGGCCAGGTGTGGCACCTGCCCACCAACCCAGTCCGGAGAGCGAGGACCACGGGGCTCCCCTGCCACTCCCTGAGGTGCGCTCTGCCCCAGCGGGGCTGTGGGTGCACAGACCTGCTCTGCTTGCTACACCTGTCCCCTCCCTGTGGGACCACACATCCCCGGCCAGCAGGGGTCTCAGGGACACAGGTGTGCAGCGAGGACAGTGAGTGCCCAGAGTGCAGGCTCTGGCAGCATCCCCCAAAGCCGGGGTGGCAGCCAGATGGCACCCGAGAGCAACTTGGCCTCAGCCCTGCCTCCTCCTGGCCTGGGACCCACACATCTCTCACAGGACAGCCTGGGAGAGGCAGACCGGGCAGGGCTCAGAAGTGACAAGAATGTGCTTGGCCAAGATGAATGTCACCAGTAGGGACCTGCTGGCTATTTTACTTTAACCGTAACATCTTTATCCAAGGTACGAGGGGGAACTCCTTTAATTGGGGCATGTGTCCAGTTGAGGTGACAGTGTCCCTACATGACCTAACCTCATTAACATCGTGAGAATCATACCCACCAGCCTGACCGTTTACATGGCACGGCAACTCCTGGAAGTCACCTATGGGGTCAAGGGAAGGGTTCCTGGTTCTAGGAACTCTCCACCCCCAACCCCGGTCCCAGAAAGCCCACAGATGTTCCACCCCTGGCTCAGTATACTGTTAGGGATTAGCATAAAAGGACAGACCCTAACCCTGAGGTGGCACTGCCCCCTGGAGGATCAGTCTGCTCTTTGCTTCAGTCCTAAAGAGTGTACTTTGCTTTCAATAAATCTGTTTCTGTCTACACTTCACGTCTTAATTCTTCTCTTTTGCTTCTTACCCTGCCCTTGAATTCCTACCTGTGCTGGGTTCATGGACCCTCTCTGCTGGCTCGGTGGTCTGCACTCATATCACATTGTCCCGCTCGGGCAGGAGCAGGCAGACCCTCGCCCGAGGACAGCACTGCCGGTGGGCTTTAGGGAAACGATTCCTCTTGCGCAGCAGGCGAAGACCCCAGAAAGAGACCCATGTTGTCCCTCCCAGGGTCGCAGCCTCCCCGCCCTGCACTGGGCTGCAGTGGTTCTGGTGCAGAAACCCGGGAGCCCTCAGACCAGGGAGCCGTGGAGCACCAGGGGTGCCAGGGGGTGGGGGATACACTTCCACTTAGGCACGCGGACCACCTGCCCGGGGCTGCTGTTCTCTCGGGGAAGGGCCCACCTCTGTGCCTCAGTTTCCTCACTGTCAAAGCCAGAGTTGTCCCAGAGCCCCCAAATCTGGCTGCACCATGAAGATGCATGGCCCCGGTCACTGCCAGCAAGCTCTGGCTCTCCTGGCACCATCTGCAGCATTCAAGGGTGACTAGTGCCAGAGACACTCCGGTAATCCGCCACCCTTGATGCCCCTGCTCACCCGCGACCTGTGCTGTCACCTTGTGCCCAACCCCCACCGCTGATGCCTACCTGCCCTCTCCCCACTCGCCCCACCTGAGTGTCTGGAGACAGATCCGCCTGAGCAGCTCTGGGATTGCACAAGCTCCACTGTCAGTGTCAGGCATCTAGAACCCCACCATTTGCTGCTGAGCCCTTACGGTGGGGAAACAGTGGCCTGTATAGTCCCTTTGTGGCCAGCAGGTGCCACACAAGAGCTGCCAAGGTCCTGCCAGGCTCTGCTCTGCTCCAGCGCATGGGGCTCCCTGGTGAGACCAAGTCGGCTGTTCTCCCAGGCTCTGCCCGTGCTCTGCCACACACCCCGCCACACGCCCCAACCCTGTGCCCCACCACGCACCCTGCCACGCGCCCCACCATGTCTTCCCGCTCCCACCACGTCTTCCCACTCCCACCATGTGCCCTGACACGTCTTCCTGCTCCCAACATGCTGGCCCCACGGGGAGGAACAGCCGGGAAATACACAGATTTAGGGTTTGGGGAAAAGTGACCTCCAGGTACTTTCTGGAGAAGCTCATGCTCTACCCAACACAGCTCCTTCCCAAAGGGCTGTGTGGACCAGCCCTGACCTCCCAACGGCAAACCTGGAAACACGTCTCTTGGCCTGTAAATGAGACACTTCCCATCCTTTAAGGCTGTGGTCCCCAACCCCCAGGCCAAGGACCAGTACCCGTCCGTGGCCTGTTAGGAGCCAGCTGCACAGCAGGAGGTGAGCAGTGGCAAGTAAGCAAAGCTCTACCTGTATTTGCAGCCGCTCCCCATCTCTCGCATCACCGCCTGAGCTCCGCCTTCTGTCAGATCAGCGGGGGCATCAGATTCTCACAGGAGCCCGGACCCTACTGTAAACTGCGCTTGAGAGGGATCTAGGTTGCGGCTCTTTATGAGAATCTGATGCCTGGTGATCTGAGGTGGAGCTGAGGCAGTGATGCTAGCGCTGGGGAGCGGCTGCAAATACAGATTATCATCAACAGAGAGGTTTCACTGCACATAAATGTAATGCGCTTGAATCATCCTCCCCCCAAGCCCTGGTCCATGGAAAAACTGTCTTCCATGAAACGGGTCCCTGGTGCCAAAAAGGTTGGGGCTGCTTTAAGGCATCCCATGGTGGGTGGGAAGCAGGAGGATGTGTGAGCTGCCACAGGCCAGGGCACGGCGGTGGGCGGCAGCCCCACCTGTGGTGGGTGGAAGCTCAGAGCTGCCCCGGGCTGGGCGTGGCCGGGGTCTCAGGGACAGCCCAGGTCACACAGGGGACGGCAGACAGACTCTTCCCTCTGCCTGGCCCCTCTCACACCTTGCTGGGTCTGGTTTACTGGTTCGAAGTCGCCACACGGGGGACGTTCAGTCATCGCACCTGCAATCGTGACATTTTAATTTGGAGGAATTAATATGACAGACATCTCCATTTTAAAAAAATAAAAATTTTCAAAGCATTTACAGGCCGAGGAGCTGAGGAAGATCCTCACTCAAACATTCAAGAGGTTTCTGAGGAACCCTCAGGAGGAGGAAGCAGCGGTCCCCAACCCCCGGCCACAGAAGTGACACTCGCTGCCCCCGGCTTTGGTGCACACAGGTGGTGCCTGTGCGGGAAGCGGCCCCTCCGCCAGCAGAAGTGAAGACCGTGCCGTGGGAGCCACATGGAAGCATCTAGAGCTCAGGGGCCTGAGACCGGCTGGAGCCAGCACAGGGCTGAGCGTAGCAGGACCGCATGTCAAACTGAAAATGGCGTGGGCAGACGCGGGTGCCAAGGCCAGACCAGCAGCTCCCACCGCAGACGCTGCAGACCCAGAATTCAGCAGGCCGCCGGGCCCGGGGGCTGTGGACAGAGGACGTGGCAGGGGCCCCAGGACAGGCCACCCGGGACGGCAGCAGCAGGACCCTGCCCGTCGGAGCACCGGCCTGGCTTCCCCCTCCTGACCCGAGGCCATCTCTGTCCTGGAAGACAAACATTAAAGCTGTGTCCGGCCAGTGTGTGCAGTGCCCAGAACCAAGGGGATCTCCCCAGTGGAGCCCTCTGGGGTGTCCACAGCCTCGGCCCGGGCCCCTCGGCCTTCCACACCCCTGCAAGGGCCTCCACGTCTGTCTAAGGGACACCCCCAAGGACCCGAGGAGAACTGGAGGCCCTGACTCTCACACCCGAGCTCGCCGGCCAATGCAGGCTCAGACGCGGGCCTGCCTGCTTGCCCAGGGTGCACATGCCAGCGCCTCCCAGGAAGGGGCAGCACAGCAGCTACGAGGTTTCTGAGCCTGCTGGGCTGGGGCCGAGTCCCAGGTGGCTGCTCAGGAGCACAGACACCTGTATCCTCACGGCCCCTTCCACATGCACCAGGGCAGAGAGGACCCTGGCTCTGCCCCTGCGCCACCTGCACCGGGCAGTGGAGGACGCTCCCTCCAAACAGGGCATCAGTGAGGGTCCCAAGGCTCTGCTCACGGGACTTGTGGGGTCTCCAGACACCTATCCCTTTCACGTTTCCTGCACACTGGTGCACGGGTCTGCTCTCTCTGGGCTCACCGGGGAGGCCGTCCTGTAGGCCAAGACGGGAGCAGGGCTGCTGTGACTTCTTGTGTGTTTGCGAACACAACTCGGTTTCAGGGCAGGTGTTTTTGAGCAGAAGTGGGAAAAGATGCTCACTTTTGCCGTCACCCTAAAAACACCTGAAACCCAGCCCTAGGGTGTCAAACCCGCCCTGGCCGTCCCTGCGGAGGTGAGCACACACATCGCACAGCCCTGCCTGCAGCAGCCTGCCCGGGGCCCATGTAGAGGCCCATCGAGAACCTGACACCCGCCTGCAGGGGCCACGGTGCCTGTCCCCCACGCCAGGACGACAGGTGGGCAGCGTCTGTGGCTGGCGGTCACAGGCTTTTGTCCTCCCTGGCGGCCTCAGAGGGCCTTGGTGCTGGCGGGGTGCATGGCGTGGGGCACTGGCTTCTGGGGGTGGCGCGCGAAGGCATAGGCTTGTGCCAGGATGGCCAGGTCCACCAGCACCTGCAGCAGGCCGCACACAGAGAACTGCAGGGGCGCGCCGTTCAGCAGGAAGTAGGCTGTCTTGAAGGCGTCGCCGCTGGTCCACATGAGCACCATCTTTATGCTGAGGAGACACAAGCCAGAAGGTCAGCTGTTTGACTCAGGAGGTCAGGGGGCACCTGGAGGTCGGAGGATACCCCAGGAGCTTGGGGGAGACCCCAGACTTATCCCACGCCACCCACCCACCCGAGACCCCTCTATGGCCTCAGACCAGAGAGAGGAGACAGCGCTCCCCTGGCCAGGGGTCCCGGGGGCTCCAACCCCCAGCGTGCAGCTGCAAGATCCAAGAGCTGGGCAGGGTCGGCCCCGGCCATGGGGAACAGCAGGGCTGAGTCCGCAGAGCCAGAACCTCCAGTCGGGCAGCTCTGTGCTGCCGGGAGGAGTGGCCTTTCCCCCAGAGCTCCTGCACGGCGCAGCCTGCACCCCGGGGGCTGATGGCACAAGCCGGAGGCTGCCAGGCTGACGTCCAAGGCCAGGCATGAGCAGAGCAAAGCTGCTTCCCCAGGCCTTCTCCACGCCCAAGACCCAAGGGGTCTCCATTATTGATCATCGGCGCACTTTCCCTTCAGATGTCTCTGTCAGTCCCTGTGGCACAGGGACCTCGGTGAGTGAAGGAGGAACATCTGCCACCCGCTGTCCCTGGCCACCCGCATCCCCCTCTGCCCACTGCGTCTGGTGCCCTGGCTTGGTTGGCAGCAAACATGAGCACTGCTGCCTTCCTGCAGGAAATATATCTAAAATAAACCCATTTCCATGGACAGTCTGGATGTTTCACAGCCAATGAAGCCAGACCACACAGCCTGGGGGCTGCCAGGCAACCAAGGAGGAGGGGAGGCCGAGGAGACATCCCACACATGTGGACATGACCGCTTGCCCACCAGAGCCACATGCACCTCTGAGCCTCAGCCCCAGCTCACTGAAAAACCAGGGTGTGGGGAGCGCCCGTGTGCAGGGTCGAGAGAGAGCCACAGCTGGGAATGCGAACTGGAGAAAGGAACCACCGGGCAGAGCCGGAAATGTACCTGCACCTTCTCCTCAAGCCCATACTCAGCTGCAGGCGAGTCCTGTCAGCCTCTGAGAACATAAATTTGGCTTGGTAATTAAACCCATGGTAAAAACCAAGAAGGTGTGAGATTCTTCCACTTGGGTCAGTTTTGCTAGATCATAACATCATTTCCTGGGTCTTTGAGGACTATGAATTTACCTCTACTGATTTAACTGTATCGCACAAATTTTGATATGTTTTATTTTTTAGCTCAAAATATTCTGATTTGCTTTGAGACATCCACTTTGCTTAACAGATTATTTAGAAGTATGTTGTTTAGCTTCTAATCTTTGGAGATCAATTTCTAACTTAATTACATTATAGCCATATGACATAGTTTGGATGGTTTCAGTTCTTTTAAATAAATCTTTATGATCCAGTGGTCTGGGTCTGTTTTGGTGTCAATGACCATTTGAAAAGAATGTACATTCTGGGTGCAGTGTTCTATAGATGTCAGTAAGATTCACTTGGCTACTGGTGGTGTTCAGATTATATCCTTGCTGATTTTGTGTTTTCTTTCGATGACTGAGGAGAATTGAATTCTGTAACTGTAATTGTGGATTTGTCTTTTCATTTCTACCAACTTTGGCTTTATGTATTTTAAGGCTCTGTTGTTCAGTGCATACACATTTAGCATTGCTGTATCTTCTGGTGAATTTACCTGTTTATCATTATGTATTGCCTTTTAATCCAAAGCAATTTCCCTTTACTTTGTCTGATATTAATATAGCTATTCCAGTTTCCTTTGATTTGTGTGTGCACAGTATACATCTTTCCCCAGCCTTTAATTTTTAATCTACGTCACTATATTTAAAATGGGTTTTTGATAGGCAGCAGGTAGTTGGGTCTTATTTTTATAATCAACATGGAAATCTCTGACCTTTAATTGGTATGTTTCAACCATTTAAATCTAACGTTCTCACTGATCTCTTTGAATGTAGGTCTACCTACCACTTTACTTTTTTGTTCTCAAATTGTCCCTATTTTTTATTCCTGTCTTCTTTTAGATTGTAAAATTTTCTTAGGATCCCATTTATCTAATGGATTTTTCACTATATCTCTTTGCATAGGTTTTTTAGTGCTTACTCTATGGCAGTGGTTCCCAAGTGGGAATGGTTTTGCCCCCGTTCTCCCACTCCATCTGGCGATTTCTGGAGACATTTTTGGTTGTCATAACTGGAAGAATGCTACTGGCATCTAGGGGGTAGAGGCCATGGACACGGATAAACATCCTACAATCACGGGATGTTCCCCTACAATACTATCAGTAGTGCTACTGCTAAAAAATTCTACTCTAGGGAATTACAATATATTTAACTTCTCAGAGTCTGCTTAGCATCAGTATTTTATTACTTCACATGGAATGTGGAAACCTTACCACCATAGGGCTGCTTTAGCCTTCCTCCTTTATACTGTAATTGCCGTACACATTATATCTACGTGCATTGAAAACCCCACCAGACAATGTTATAGTTTTGCCATTAAGCTTCACAGGTATTTTAAATAACTTAAGAGAAGAAAAATAATCTATTATATTCACCCAGTTAATTAGCCATTTCTGTTGCTCTTCCTTCATTCCTGGAGTTCCAAGTTTCTGTCTGGTACCATTTCCCTTCCAGCTGAAGAACTTCATTTTTTTTTTTTGAGACAGAGTCTCACTCTGTTGCCTGGGCTAGAGTGAGTGCTGTGGCGTCAGCTTAGCTCACAGCAACCTCAAACTCCTGGGCTCAAGCAATCCTTCTGCCTCAGCCTCCCGAGTAGCTGGGACTACAGGCATGTGCCACCATGCCCGGCT
>CAUYRT010083598.1:0-35979 GCA_963574885.1 Lepilemur ruficaudatus | reverse complement strand
CAAGGGAAGGATTCTGATTGGCATTGTTAGAGTCATATGCTTACCCCCAAGACCAATCAGGGCAGAGCATAATAGGATACTCTGATTGGCCACATCTACCTACCCCTCTGGACAGGGCAGTGGGTTTGTACTAGAAGAAGGAGACTAGGGGAGGGGAGGAAATTACACTGGATAGCCAGAAGAAATACTTTAGAAGAGTAGACTGTTAAAAAGGGATAAAACCTGTTAAGGAGTATTTCTAATTGAAACCACAGTGTTGAATCCAAGCAGGATAAATAAGTTTGAGAAAATGATCTACTAAACTCATTATAGGCATGTGAGAAGATATTTTCTCATGTTAGCAAATTCTGTAGATTGGAAAAATTGATACAACTACTAGATGAAAGGACAATTGAATAAGTGTTAGGAAAAGAAATTAATATGACCAAGACTTCCTTTGCTTAGATTTCTTTCACAAAAAAATGATGGACTGCAGCTTATTTATTGTTAAGCCAGCAAAAGGGGGCCGTTACATCTACTGTTTCCATTAAAATATGAATAAGCCTTCAGTGATTTGATGATTGAATCTAAAGTAAGGAATTTTAGTTATCAATAAATAGTAATTTCACTGGGGTTAGGTGGTATCTCATTATGGTTTTGATTTGCATTTCTCTAATAATTGGAATGAACATTTTTTTTTGATGAACATTTTTTTATATGTTTTCTGGCCATTATTCTGTCTTCTTTGGAAAAGTTTCTGTTCATCTCCTTTGCCCATTTGTAAATGGGGTTGTTTGATTTTTTCTTGTTAATTCTTTTGAGTTCTAGATAGATTCTTGTTATCAGACCTTTGTCGGAGGTGTAGAGAGCAAATATTTTCTCCCATTCTGTGGGTAGTCTATTTGTTCTAGTGATAGCTTCTTTAGCTGTGCAGAAGCTTTTTAATTTGATCAGGTCCCATTTGTTTATTTTTGTAGATGCATTGATTGCTTTGGGGGTCTTCTTCAAGGATTCTTTGCCTAGACCAATGTCTGAGAGGGTCTTCCCAACATCCTCTTCTAGGATTCTTAAGGTTTCCTGCCTTAGGTTTAGGTCTGTTAACCATCTTGAGTATATTTTTTGTGAGAGGTGAGAGGTAGGGATCCAGTTTCATTTTTCTGCATGTAGCTATCCAGTTTTCCCAGCAAATCAGTTTGATATTGGCACAAGAACAGAAGCAATGATATTTGGAACAGGACTGAGAATCCAGAGATGAAACCATCTACATATGGTAATCCAATCTTTGATAAACCAGACAAAAATATACATTGGGGAAAAGAATCTCTTTTCAATTCATAAGTTTTAAACTACATGCTGTTCTGAGTAGTATGGTGAAATCTCGCATCTTGGGACATGAATCATCCCTTTGTTCAGCGTATCTATGCTATATATACTATCCACCTATTAGTCACTTAGTAGCTGTTTCTGTTATCAGATTGAAAAAACATAGTATACATAGGGTTCTGTACCATCTTATGTTTTAGGCATCCACAGGGGTCTTGGAACACATCCACCATGGATAAAGAGGGAGTACTGTAATCGTGAAATATAGTCTATATATAAATATACAATTTTAACTAAGAATCTTATAAAACACAGCATATGTTATATATTTCTGATAGAATTGCCCTCCCATAATGCTCACGTTGGCTTTTCCCTTGTGTAGTCAACCATTTTCCATCTTCCACTCTCAGTGAAGCATTTGTTTGATAACTGCCAGAGATGACAACACTGTAAAATTTCTGTGCCATATGATTACACTTATTCTTGACTTTACATTTTTCAGCCACTCTATATGCTCTTATCATTTTGCTTTTAGCAAACATAAGTGTTTTCCTTTAGGTTTTACCTTTCTCATATTTTCATAATTGCTCTGATAGTGTAGTGGGAAGATTTGCTGGAATTGGAGTGGGAAAATCCATGCCAAATTCCACCTCTACTAGGGTTTGAGACAAAATAGGCAATTCACACATACATAGAGTTTTGATACCCTCATTTATAAAATGGAGATGATATTTACCTTATGAAATTGTTATATAAAAATGTGAATTTACATGTGCAAGTAATTTCCACAGTAAACATGCAATAAAATTACATACAGAAAAATGTGTTTTACTTTTTTTACCTCTAAACATTTTTGAAATCAAAGTGTGTCTTATAATCACTGTAAACATTAGTAAATCTATCATTTGTTTTTTTGACCAATTAAAAATGTTAGTAATTTTGTGATGCTTTTTACCATCAAATGTGTCACAGAATTGAAAAATTATATATGTAGCTGAGGAAAATGCTGTTTGAAACCACATCTGACTACAGACATGTTTGCTGCCTTAAAGACTAGGCATAATCTCATTCTTCTTTGCATGGCCCTTTATTAAAGAAAATAGCTTGATATATTACCATGAACATGATAGAGGAAATCTTTAGGGTACTCTCTGGAAGGCCATAAAGTTAACTAAATTGCTCCGCATAATGAAGCATCAATTTTGAGCTACCAATATTGTCCAGGAAGTAGATAAGGTTGGATGTCAGTGTGTGGAAGGATGGCTTTAACAAAAAGTGAGAAAGAAAGAAGAGATTCAGGATCAAGGGAGCAAGAAAATGAAGCCAGAGATGAGGAAGAGAAATGAGCTAATGCAAGGATCCTCAAAGATGATATAGACACTGAATTTTACACAGTGTGAAATGTGACTGGTTTTATTTCAATCTTAAAGGTCAAGGTGATTCTAATAGGCTAGAGGACACAAGGCACCTTGGCATAGGCACCTGTGCCACAATGGACTTTATCAGTCAAAAGATTTATCAACTTATTCCATTTACATACCACCACATTCAAATAGAAACTAAGAAATGCATGTTTCAAAATCATAGTACCATCATTCACCACTTAATGACAGGATATGTTCTGAGAAATGCATGGTTAGGTGATTTTGTCACTGTATAAACATCATAGAGTGTATTTACACAAACCTAGATGATATAGCCTACTATACACCTAGGCTATATGGTATAGCCTATTGCTCTTAGGCTACAAACCTATGCAACATGTGATGGCACTATATACTGTAGGCAACTGTAACAAAGTGGTAAAAATTTGTGTATCTAAGCGTATGTGAACATAGAAAAGGTACAGTAAATATATGATTTAAAAAATTAAAAATGGTACACCTTTATAGGCGTTTGCCATGAATGGAGCTTGAAAGACTGGAAGTTGCTCTGAGTGAGTCAGTGAGTGAGTGGTGAGTAAATGTGAAGGCCTAGGACATTACTATACACTGCTATAGATTTGTAAACACTGTACACTTAGGCTACACTGAATTTATAAGAAAAATTTTCATACGTCAATAATAATCTTACCTTACTGTAACATTTTACTTTAAAAACTTTTGAATTTCAAAGACTTTTTTACTGTCTGGCCATAACACTTAGCTTAAAACACACATTGTACAGCTGTACAAAAATATTTTCTCTCTTTATATCTTTATTCTGTAAGCTGTTTCCATTTTAGAAACTTTTATTTATTTGTTTTTTTTTAACTTTTCAAACCTTTTTTTTTTAAAAAAAATGAAGCCACAAACATACACATTACCCTAAGCCTACACAGGGTCAAGATTATTAAGACATCTCAGCTCCATTATAATAATTAGATACGTGATTTACCAAAATGTCATTAAGTGGAATATGTCTGTACTATATAAAGATAAATATTTAAGTTAATGATGGAGCATTCATTCATATGTGGGCAAATGCATAAACATTAAGATAGGTAAATCACTAATATGCAATGCCAAAACTGGCAAAGAAGTCATTGAAGAATTAAAAGGGATCTACCATTTTGATGAAAAGTCTTACATTTACATATTTAAATCAATATAATCTATTTTCTGTCTGAGAGATAATTACAAATAAAATACATTGTAATTAACATGTAATAATATAAATGACTGATCTAGACATTTAAGACAGAAATTTTGTTATCTGTGTATCCTGACATGAAAAGCAAAACTTTTTAGATATGAAGAAAAGCTATATAGAATCTTTTTTCCTTTGAATGTTTATAGCAGCACAATTCACAATTGCAAAGATGTGGAAACCACCCAAATGCCCGTCAATACATGAGTGGATTAATAAAATGCGGTATATGTATACCATAGAGTACTATTCAGCTATAAAAAATGGTGATCTTGGTAGCTCAAGCCTATAATCCTAGCACTCTAGGAGGCTGAAGCAGGAGGATCATTTGAGCTTAGGAGTTCGAGACCAGCCTGAGCAAGAGAGAGACCCTGTCTCTACTAAAAATAGAAAGAAATTAGCTGGACAAGTAAAAACATGAAAAAGTTAACCGGGCATGGTGGTGTGTGCCTGTAGTCCCAGATACTCAGGAGGCTGAGGCAGAAGGATTGCTTGAGCCCACGAGTTTGAGGTTGCTGTCTGATGCCATGGCACTCTAGCCTGGGCAACAGAGTGAGACTCTGTCTCAAAAAAAAAAATGGTGATCTAGTACCTCTTGTATGGAGCTGGAGCCCATTCTTCTAAGTGAAGTATCACAAGAATGGGAAAACAAATACCACATGTACGCACCATTAAATTGGTACTAAGTGATCAACACTAATATGCACATATGGAAATAACATTCATAGGGTGTCAGGCAGGTGGGAGGGCAGAGAAGGGGATGAGTAAATCCACACCTAAAGGATGCAGGGTGTGCTGTTTCGGGGATGGACATGCTTGTAGCTCTGATTTGGGCAGTGCAAAGGCAATTTATGTAACTAAAGTATTTGTACTCCTGTAATACTCTGAAATTTTAAAAAAGGATAAAAAATAAATAAAATAAATAAAAAGCCATATTTTCATGAAATGACTCTTCCTTATTTTTATGGCTTTTACTTGTGTAATTTTCTTCCATTTATGACAGCAATGTATTTTATAAAATCTTATTTAAGCAAGTATAACTGATTCTTCATATTTATTGTCAATATTTAAAAAATGAATTTTAGAAGGAAAGCAAGAATGTAATTTTTTATTCTATATTGCATGTAACATATAGGAATGATTTTTCATTCATAACATTAAAAAATTTAAGCCAAATCTATTTGATTTGCCTAATATATAATACCTGCCTTTTTGCTTTAGATACAAACTGAACATATTAGATTTTGGTGCCACTGTTCTACTTTTTGTTAATATATTTAATTCTTAAAACAATGGTCCTTGAGTCCTGTTGGCTGAGTGTTTGCTTCCTCCCTAAATTCACATTTTGAAATCCTTATCCCCAATACGATGGTATAAGAGGTGAGACTTCTGGAAGGTGATTAATTAGGTCATGAATCCCTCATGAATGGGATTAGTGTCTCTATAAAAAGGGATTCCAGAAAGCTCCCTCAAGTCTTCTTCCATGTGAGAACACAATGAAAAGGTAGCCTTTTATGAAGTAGAAAGTGGATCCTCACCAGACACTTAATCTACCACTTTGATATTGGACTTCCTGCCTCCCGACTGAGAAATTTCTGTTGTTTATAAGCCACCCAGCCTATGGTAATTGTGTTATAAAAGCCTGAATAGACTAAGATATTGACATAGACACTGTCTAAATTTACTATATTTTTCCATAACATACTGTTTATCTTAAATAGAAATTTAAAAATATATTTTATTGTTCATATCTCAAAACCATTTTCCATCAGTGGCTCATAAAATACTTATAAAAATAAATGAAGGTATTTTTCTTTTCATTTTAGAGATGAGGAATTGGAGCTTATAGACATTAAGTGATTTTTCAAATGTGTGCTTTTCAAATACCATTTGATTTATGCCATAGAAACTTGAATTTCTACTATTGTTTGTCATTAGGTGACAATGACTAGTAGTTCTTACTTTAGTGACCTCCAACCTTTTCTTTCACACCCCTCTAACTCCATGATGTCTAGAAGCTCCTATTTATCACCAACCAATTATAAGAAATCTGAAGAAAATGGTAGTGATGTAGACTCTCCACCAAAATATATGTTCGTGACATTTACTGCTATTTCGATATTAAATTGACAATGTTAGAAATACAGGTTATTTTCTCCTAAATAGGAGTTAGGCTCTGCTGTCCCAGGTGAGTCTGTATAAATATTAAACTAAGGCAAATATGAAGATAAGCTATTTCTACTAAATTTTAAACCAAAGGGAACACTTTTATACAATAGTGAACTCTAACATCTATTAGAATTATTTGAATCCTGAAAATGGAATGTACTGTTTGATAGATCTGCCCTCATTTTAGTTGCTAAATTTATTGGGCATGTATGAAGCAGTCAGTTTTGATAGGTACCATATGTTAGTTTTTTTACTGCTATACTGTGATTCCTCAAATATATTGTCACTCTGATTTTTGAACATATGCATCTTGTAATTTGTAAATGTTTGATAATAGACATTTTTTTTGTGAGCAATAGTGAAACATAACTACTCAAAATATTGTCAGAAAAGACTCACTTGGCCTTAAAATAAGTCAGTAAAAAAGTAACTTCAAAAAGAAAGAATGAGAAATGAATCTTCTAATTAATCAAGATAAACATGCAACAGCTTTAACATGTTTTATTTTATTACCTGAAACAGTCTTATCTTTAAAACTCTGGTTACCACAATAAATTGCATGGATTGATAAATAATTTAAAATATCTTATAGTCTCACATTTTTCATACAGTTTTCTTCATCTTCTGTCTTTTACTAAATCTGGCTTTTCCATTTTGGCACTACTTCTGTTCTTCTATTTCAGCTTTTACAGGTAATGATTCTTTGTTTCTCCCATATCCTTCTAGAATTAACCCTGGAATAAGGATAAGTGTCTTTTTTGTTTGTTTGTTTTTCCTTCTGACTTCCAAAGCATTTCATCACCCCTTGCTAAAAGGTTTCAGCTTTGAAATTTTCTACTTTTTTATTAGAATATCAAACCTGAGTTTAGTGCTGCTTTTCTTTTGGAGGAATTTAACAATTTAAAAGTAGCAGTCAATAAGGTTAGAAGTGAAATGAAAGCAACAGCTTATTAGCTGAGAAGATAAACTTTCAAAACTTTTGTGTAGTTAAAGGACAAAATGGGAGTTCAGAGGCATCCAAGTAGAGGGACCTAGCTAATAACTGAAACTTTCTGTTGATATCTGAAAGGGCTGTTCTTTAAGAGTAAGAGAGAACCAGAAATGGCTTAACCTCAACAAGGACTAAAGCCTGACTTCCAATAATAAGCTCATTCCCATTTTATATAGGTGCTCTTCCATTAGCATACCTGAATGAGAAAATCAAAAGTAAATTTTTTAGAAGGATGATGACATCAGAGCATTAAAGTATCTGTACATTGTTTACACAGACTATCCTGTCATAAATAAAAACTAACTAGGCAAAGGAAAAGAAAAAGCTTAAGCAAAAATTAAGATTAAAAAATGACAATGGAAAGAGACCCACAGTATAGTCAGATATTGAAGATATTAGGCAAAGACTAAAATTGCTTGGAGTAATATTTGGAGAAACTGAATGACAACTTAGAAAATTTTAGCAGAGAACTTAAAATTAAAAAATGGATACTCCAGAACTAAAATATATAATAAGTAATGATAGCAGGTTAGATGGCTAAAGAGAAAATTAATTGCCTAGAATGTAAATAAGAATAAAATATCCAAACCCAACTATTGAGACAAAAATAGGATAAATAACAAAAATAGGATAGATAACAGAGAAATAAGTGGAGGAGACATTTGGGACATGGTAAAAGGTATAACATATATAATTTGAGGAGAATAGGAGAAAAAGATGGTGCAGTAGCAGAATTTGAAAAACTAATGACTGAGAAGGTCCCAGAGGTGGAAAATACTAACGGCACATTCAGAAAATGCTACAAGTTACAAGAAAGACAAATATAAGGGAAACCATACCTAAGCACTTTATATTAAAACTGATGAAAACCAGATATAATATTAAGTATTTTAATATCAACAGAGAAAAAATTTCACTGCCCTAAAAATACCTTATGTTCCATCTATTCCTCCTTCCCTCATAGTCCTCAAATCCTTGAAAATCACTCATCCTTTTACTGTCGCCATAATTTTGCCTTTTACAAAATGTCATATAGTTGGAAACACACATATGTAGTCTTTTCAGATTGGCTTCTTTCACTTAGCAATATGCATTGCTCTATGTCTTTACATGACTTGATAGCTCACTCTTTTTAAATTGCTGAATAATATTTCACTGAATGGATGTACCACAGATTGTTTATCCATTTTCCTATCCAAAGACATTTTCGTTGCTTCCAAGTTTTGGCAATTATGGATAGAGCTATTATAAACATTTGTATGCAGGTATTTTTATGAATATAAGTTTTCAACTTAATCAGGTAAATACCAAGGAGCACGATTGCTGGATTGTATTGTAAGAGTATATTTAGTTTTGTAAAAAAATGTCAAGCTGTCTTCTAAAGTGTCTGTACCATTTTACAGTTTTTGACAGCAATGAATGAGAGTTCCCGTTAGTCCACATCCTTGCCAGCATTTGGTGTAGTCGGTGTTTTCAATTTTTCTCTTCTAATGGTTGTATAGTGGTATCTCATTGCTGTTTTAATTTGCAATTACCTGACATATAATGTTAAGCATCTCTTCATGTGCTTATTTTTGAATCGCATATCTTCTTTCACAAGGTATCTGTTTAGATATTTTATACATTTTTAATATTGAGATGTTTATTTTCTTATTGTTGAGTTTTAAGAGTTCTTTGTATACTTTGGATACAAATTATTGTGTTTTTTTTTCCATTCTGCCAATCTATATCTTCTAAGTGGAGCATTAAGACTGTTTACATTCAATGTTAATATTGGTATGTGAGGTACTGCTCTGTTCATCATCTTGATTGCTACCTAGTTGCTTTGTTCTCTCCCGTGTGCTACTATTGTATAATAGCTATCCATCAGCAGAGGAATTTGTTGCCCCATGGCAGCTCAGGTGCTGCCCCACCCACGTCCACTGGTGTGGTGTTTGTTGGTCTGTGGAACCTTGAATGCTACCCTACCTAGGCCCATCAGTGGGGGCAATTTTTTGGCCCATGGCAGCTTGAGTGTTGTCCCACTCAGGTTGGTAGCAACCGGGATTGGTGCACAGCAGCCTGAACATTCACCCCACCCAGGTCTTCCAGCAGCAGTGAGGGTATACAGCTCCCACCCGTAGGACATATGAGAGCACTGGCCTCCTATTCCCTCTCTGACCTAGCAGGGTTGATGGGGAGGCAGCAGCAACAGATCCAGATATATGCAGTGCTCTGGAGCTGGGATCTCAAAATAGCACCAGCCACAGTGCCCAGGGTGCATAAAACTGTGGGACTCTGCTGTGCCTTTTCTCTTGAGTGGTGCCACTACAAAATTGCCAGTCAGTTCCCTGTGTCAGTCCAGTGGTCTACGTGGTGGAGGACAACCCCCACCTCACCACACACACACAGCTCTGATTACAACGTTCACAGGGGAAGTGTGGAGCCCTGGAATTTTCTCCTCTGCCCCTTTCCCTCATGGAGGTGTCTTCCCCATGAACCTTCAATCCTGCCTAGCAGGTCACTCTACCTCCCTTTGTTCACTGTTGGAGGCTCCTGTGACCTCTCTATTGATTCCCAAAGCTCTCCCCTGGACAAATAATTTGAACGTGAATATCCACTCACCACTTTCAATCCTCTCTGTGAGAGCAGCTTGCATAGCCTGCTTCTGGTCTGCTCTCTTGGCCCCCTCCATCTCCACATAAACTATACAATCAATTTGTTGATATATTCTATGTAACTTTCTGGCATTTTCATCTGAAATGAATTGAATCTAAAGATCAAGTTGGAAAGAATTGACAACTTGAAAATACATATATTTTTTATTTCAGAATATTATGGGGGCACAGACATTTTGGTTACATGTAATGCCTTTGCCTCACCAAAGCCAGGGCTAGAGGTGTGCCCTTTTCCCATACAGGGCGCTCCATCTCCATTAGTTGTGAGTTTAACCCCATGACCTGACTGGCATCCAGTGAATATTACTACCATGTAAGCACCTTAGTGTTGATCAGTTAGTACCAATTTGATGGCGAGTACATGTGGGGCTTATTTTTCCATTTTTATGATACATCACTTTGAAGGATGGGCTCAAGCTTTATCCAGGATAATACAAGCGGTGCTAGATCACCATTGTTTTTGGTAGTTGAGCAGTATTCCATGGTATACGTATACCACATTTTATTAATCCACTCATGAATTGATGGGCACGTGGGTTGTTTCCACATCTTTGCAACAGTGAATTATGCTGCCATAAACATTCGAGTGCAGATGTCTTTATTATAGAATGTCTTTTTTTTCCTTTGGATAGATGCCTAGTAGTGGGATTGCTGGATAAAATGGTATTTCTATTTTTAGCTCTTTGAGCTATCTCCAAATTATTTTCCACAGCGTTTATACTAATTTGCAATCCTACCAGCAGTATAAGAATGTTTCTATCTCTCCGCATCCACACCAGCATTTGTTGTTTTGGCATTCTATGATAAAGGTCATTCTCACTGGAATTAGATGATATCTCATTGTGGTTTTCATTTGCATTTCCCTAATGATTACTGATGTTGAGCGCTATTTTATATGTTTGCTAGCCATTAGTCTGTCTTCTTTTGAAAAGTTTCTGTTCATGTCCTTTGTCAATTTATTGATGGGGTTGTTTGATTTTTTCTTGTTGATTTTCTAAAGTTCTATATAGAGTTTTGTTATTAGCCCTTTATTGGATGTGTAGAAAGCAAATATTTTATCCCACTCTGTAGGTTGTCTATTCACTCTACTGATAGTTTCCTTGGCTGTGCAGAAGCTTGTTAATTTGATCAGGTCCCATTTATTTATTTTTGTTGCTGCTATGATTGCTTTGGAGGTCATCTTCATACATTCTTTGCCTAGGCTGATGTCTGAAAGAGTCTTTCCTACATTTTATTCTAGAATTCTTAAGGTTTTGTGCCTTAGGGTTAGGTCTGTATTCCATCATGAATTGATTTTTGTAAGAAGTTAGAGGTGGGGATCCAGTTTCAGTCTTCTACATGTAGTTATCCAGTTTTCCCAGCACCATTTATTGAAAAGAGATTCTTTTTCGCAGTGCGTATTTTTGTCTGCTTTGTCAAACGTTAGATAACAATATGCAGATGGTTTCATTTCTGGGTTCTCAGTCCTGTTCCAAAGGTCTATATCTCTGTTCTTGCGCCATTACCATGCTATTTTGGTTTCTATAGCCTTGTAGTAAAGCTTGAAGTCTGGTAGACTGATACCTCCCAATTTGTTCTTTTTGCTTAAGATTGTTTTAGTTATACAGGTCTTCTGTTGTTCCATACAAAGCACAAATCCTCAACAAAATCTTAGCAATGCGAATCCAACAGCCCATCAAAAAAATAATTCAGGACGACCAGGTGGGCTTTATCTCAGAGATGCAATGCTGGTTCAACATAGGCAAATCTATAAATGTAATTCACCAAATAAATAAAAGCAAGAACAAAGACCATATGATTCTCTCAATAGATGCAGAAAGAGAATTTGACAAAATCCAGCACAGCTTTATGAAAAAAACTCTTAACAAAATAGGCATAGAGGGGACACACCTTAAAATTATTAAGGCCGTATACAATAAACCCACAGCCAATATCATACTGAATGGGGAAAAATTGAAAACATTCCCACTTAGAACTGGAACCAGATAAGGTTGCCCACTATCTCCACTTTTATTCAACATAGTGCTGGAAGTCCTTGCTAGAGAAATTAGACAAGAGAGGGGAATTAAGGGCATTCAAATGAGGGGCAGAAGAGATCAAATTCTCACTCTTTGTCAATGATAATGATATTATATCTAGAAAACCCAAAGAATTCAACCAAAAGAATCCTGGAATTAATAAATGAATTCAGTAAAGTCTCAGTATACAAGATCAGTGCACACAAACCAGAGGCATTCATATATGCCAATAATAGTCAAGCCAAAAATCAAATAAAAAACACAGAACCTTTTACAATAGCTTCAAAGAAAATTAATATCTAGGAATATATTTAACGAAAGAGGAAGAGGCATACACAGGGAAAACTACGAAACACCAAGAAAAGAAATTGCATAAGATGGAAACATCTACCTTGCTCACGGATTGGCAGAATCAACATTGTTAAAATGTCCATACTACACAAAGTGAACTACAGAAATAATGCAATCCCTATCAAAGTACCATCATCATTCTTTAAAGACCTTTGATTTTCTTAATCAGTTTTTTTTTGTTTTCTTCATGTAAATTATGGCCATATTTTGTTAGATTATACCTAAGTGTTTCATGGTTTTCATGTTAATGTAAATGTTATTGTGTTTTTAATTTCATATTCCAACTCCTCATTGCTGGTATATAAGAAATGGCTTTGTATATTAACCTTATCTCCTGCAAACCTACTGTAATCACTTATTATATTCAGAAGATTTTGTTGATTCTTTAGAATTTTTTACAGAGCCAATCATATCAACTGCAAAAAAAATAATTTTATTTCTTCTTCTTAATTTGTATGCTTTTTCTTTTTATCCATCTCTGGCCTTATTGCATTACTTAGGACTTCTAGTGCAATGTTAAATAGGAGTTTTGAGAGCAGACCTCCTTATTTTCTTCCTGATCTTAGCAGGAAAACATATAGTTTCTCATCATTAACTATGACATTAGCTGTAGACTTAAAAATTCCAGTAGGGTTAAGTCTTAGGGAGTGTTGTAACTCTTTTGTGAATTTTACCTCTAAGTACCCTACAATGTTCTCACAGTGAAGACAAGAAAAAAAATGCCTTTGTTTTCCTGACAGAGGGAGGAAAATAGTAATCCCTTTACAAATGCTAGAGGAAAAAAACACCTTACCTATAGAGGAACAAAGAGAAAAATTATATCCAACATCTCAGAAACCATGCAAGTAAGAAAACACTATAGTGAAATATTGAAAGTGTTGAGAGAAACAAAAAAATCTACCAACCTAGAATTCTGTACTCTGCGATATTATCCTTCAAAAGTGAAAGAGTAATAAAGAATTTTGCAGACAATAGAAATTAAGGGAATTTGTTACCAGTAGACTTGCCTTGTAAGAAATGTTTAAAAAATTTCTTTACAGAGACAGAAAATTATATAGGTCAGAAGATCATATCCACATACAAAAAAGAAGAGCATTACGCAAGGAATAAGTGGTTGTAAAATAAAAATGTTTAATTGATCAAATAGTTTTATTCAAAATAACCATAGCAACAATGTACTCAATGAGTACAGCTTATGTGTAAGTGAATAAATGACAGCAATGATACAAGGGATGAAAGGGAGAAATTAGAAATGCATTGTTATTTCAGGATTGCATTGCCTGAAAAGCATTATCAAGTTATTTGAAGGTGGACCTGGCTTAGTTGTAAATGTACATTGCAAACTCTCAGGCAACCCACTAAAAAAGTAGTAAAAAAAAGTATCAACAATATGTTAAGAAAAGAGATAAAATGGAATCATATAAAATTATTAAAACCACAAAAGGAAGAAAAAAGTGTGAAAAACAAAAATAGGAACAAACAACAAGGGCAATGAATAGAAAACAGTAACAATATTAACCCAACTATGTCAACAATCACATTAAATGTCATTGGTCTAAATATAACAAAAGAGATTGTCAGAGTAGATCAGATATAAAACCCAAATATATGTTGTCTACAAGAAATGCACTTTAAATATAAATACATATTTAAGTTAGAGGTAAATGGATGAGGAAAGATACAACATGCTAACACTAATCAGAATGAAGATGAAGTAACTAAATGAATTTCAAATGGAATAGATTTCAGAACAAGGATAATTATTAAGGGTAAAGAGGGGAACTACATAATGATAAAAGGATCAAGTCACGCCTGTAATCCTAGCAGTCTGGGAGGCTGAGGCAGATCGTTTGAGCTCAGGAGTTCAAGACCAGCCTGAACAAGAGCGAGACTCCGTCTCTACTAAAAATAGAAAGAAATTAGCTGGACAACTAAAAAATATATAGAAAAAATTAGCTGGACATGGTGGCACGTGCCTGTAGTCCCAGCTACTCGGGAGGCTGAGGCAGAAGAATCGCTTGAGCCCAGGAGTTTGAGGTTGCTGTGAGCTAGGCTGATGCCATGGCACTCTAGCCCAGACAACAGAGTGAGACTCTATCTCAATCAATCAATCAATCAATCAATAAATAAATAAATAAATAAATAAAATACTAAAAGGATCAAGTCTTTAAGAAGACATAACAATCCTTAATTTGTAAGTGCTTAGCATCAGAGTATCAAAATACATGAAGTAAAAGCTACTTATTTTCATGTTTCCTGTATTCCCCATTTTCATTTCACCATTAAAACTTTTTGCTCCACCAATCTGTCAAAATTACAGCTCTAATCAAGTTATACCCTTCTTAAACCTCTAATGGCTCTTAACTACCTAGAGAAGTAAAAATAGTATCTCAACCTGAATTTCAGGCTGATGTTCAGTATTCCAATTCATTCAATTTCCCATATTTATTTGTTAATGGTTTACTACACCCAAAATAGGCTCTGTGCTTTTCCTGTCTCTGGAGTTTTTATTCCTATTGTTTCATACTTGTGGGGCTACTTCTTTCTGTTTAAGACAAGCAAAATCCTAACTTTTCCTTTGAACATCATTAAAAATGCCATGTTTTAAATTCCATGTCATTTTTCTAAGTCTTTTTATTTATTTGTGATAACTTTCTTCTCTGAAACTTGTCATATTTTTAATTTTTATCTATAACATATAGTATTCTGCATTATATCATAATTATTAATATTTGTGAACTTCTCTATTATCTTCCTAGATTATACAATCATTGAGGACAAATCTATAAAAAGATTTGTGAATCTTTTATATATGTTCTGCACCACATAGCACAGAATCTCACACATAGATGTTAATAAAATACATTGGCTAGATATCATTTTAAAATTTACATCAGTGATAGCAAAACTGTCATTCTCTTTCATGAAGACTTCGTGATCATTCAGGTCTTTTTTATTTCTCTCTAGCCTGAAATTATATAGTACCTAATCTCTGCACCAGTTGCTTTTAGCAGTTAATTACTTATTTAATGGTGCCATGTGTCATCCTCAGTAGTTTAAAAGTTGCTTGAGGGCTGGGGCAGTTTTCATGATCTATTTTGTATTCTTTGTAGTTCTGTGAATATGTAAGTGGTTCAATGAACACTTTAGAATTAGATTGGAAATAGTCTTTCATATTTCATCCAAAATGCCATATATTTGGCATGCAAATGAAGCATCAATACATTAGTGGACAATTATGAAAAATATCATGAAAGTTACATATAAAATTTAGCTTTTTGATAGGACCATTTCTCTGAAGTCATCCATATCATTTGGCAGCCACACTTCAGCTTCATTTGTACTAAAATCATCCATTATAAGGCTACAATCTGATGTGCAGCTATCATCCTGAAAAACAGCCATTTATTCATCATTTAAATCTTTATTTCCAAAATAATTTCCTCCATTGCTCATTTCTTTATACCTTATAAAATGTATGTATCATGTGTCCTATCTTGCCTTCTCTTCCTCTTTTTGACAGGATTCCAATCACAGTGAGGTATCCTCACAATAAGTACATTCGTCAATCAAGAAAAAAGTTCATTGTAAATATGTCTTCCTTCATGTTTCTCTTATTTGTAAGTAAGTATGAGAAATACATTCTCATGAGGTAATATGGAGGGTGGTTACATAGAAGAGTAGGATCCCCCCACTTTAAGATTTCATTTACCATTTATAGGTCCTTATGGTTTTATATGACTTTGTGGAGTTAATCACGATAGTGCTCTTTCTCCCCTTTGAAGTTTATAGATGTTGGAAACATTAGAATAAAATTCTATATTATTTTGTTATAGAAAATTATCAATGAAAAAACTCCTTTATGGATTTTAATCATATTGTCTTAGTGAAACCAATGAATATCGTATAAATCCCAGAAGCTAGCTATGGTGCTTTTATATCATTAGCAATTATTGCATCTTTGCATTGTGATAACAAAAATTTCTAATTTACTAATTACTTTTTAATTTGATATGTCCTGGTTGTTGAACATCTAGCCTCAACCATAATAAAAATGCTAAAAAATATATAATACAGAAAATCACTGACCACAATAACCATATGGTTTTTTTTAATGTATATTCCCTATTTATAAACTATATCAATGTATTTTTCTTTTCTTCTTTTTCTTTTTTTTTTTTCTTTTGAGAGACAGGCTGGAATGCAATAGCGCAATCATAGCTCACTGCAACTTCAAACAGCTGGGCTCAAGTGATCCTCCTGATTCAGACTGCCAAGTAGCTAGGACTACAGGTGCATGCCAGCATTCCCAGTTAAATTTTTAATTTTTTTGTAGAGATAGGGTCTCACTATGTTTTAGACTGGTCTTGAACTCCTAGCCTCAAGCCATTCTCTCCCCTTGGCCTCCCAAAGTGCTGGGATTACAGGCATGAGCCACTATGCCGGGCCATAACAGTATATTTATAAAAGGGTCAGAGTTGCTCAAAATTATTATTCATCAGTTAAAATTAATCAATATACTAAATTATTTTTTGATAAGTATACAAACGCAAAGTTACACTAAGTAAAACTAAATATGTTTTGAAAAATTGCCAGAAGCAGCAAGAGGGAAATTTGCCAAAAGTAATTGAAAATACCACCGTGGAACCTTTGAATTTAAAACAGAAGAGTTTAAAGAGTATAAAATTAATTGTACTGTGTTTTAGTGATGACCAGGATGTTGAATTATAAATACTTCATAAAAAATGGGCCTCGTTTTCATTATCATTTTAATATGCTTTCAGACATATGTAATATTCTTGCTATATTACTAATGGTGTTTTTTTCAGGCCTGCCTTCACACCCAGTGCCTCTAAACTGCTTTTATAATGTTCTATATAACAATTTCTATTTAAATGCAAAGTCCTATGAGGCTAGGCATTACTGGCTTTTTCTTTTTATATGCATTTGTAGAATACAATTCAACTTAGTATTTCCTCCATTTACTGACTTTATGATGAAAATAAAATGCTCTAAAATATTTTGTAAATAATATTGTTTTTTATTTATTGCAAAATATCAGACTTGAAAATTAACATAGAACTAAAAATTTTACAATTATTGGAACTTTTTAAAGATTATTGCTCACTTGCTGTCTCTTAATCTTCTAACAAAAACCTCTATTTCATCATAATGTCTAAAATATATCTTTTCAGTGAATATATAATATATATTGCTGCAAAATACTGTTCTTCTTATATTTGTTAGCAGCCATAAGCTTATGCCATGTTTTGTTATATGAAGATAAGATTTCCACTGTGTAAATCCTTACTTGCTGTTAACTTTTAATGAGCTGCCCAGGTAGACCAAAATACTAATAAAATTTTTCTAAGTAAGAATAAAAGTTCTGTGCTACTATGATGTTTTAAAATTTAAAATATTTCTGCCTCTCCCCCTTCTGTTTGGGGTTCTACAAGGCATTGTACCACTATGATTTGTGTACCATTTCTTTTATTTATATAATGAAAAGTCTCCATCTTTTACTATATTTGCATTTCCTATTTAATTTCTCAGCTCCACTTATTTCAAAGAACAGAGAAAATCCATGAAAAAAAAAACTGGGAAGGAGAAAAGATGGCAAAAGCAGAAGAATCATGGAATGCTTGAAGTAAAAGGAGCCAGTCAGAACTTCCAGTTCTGGATAAGGTGGAGTAAACTCACTCCATTGCATTTCTCTTACACAGCTGTAAAACCTGGATGGAATGTATAATGTAGCTCTTTGACTTTTTTTGTTTTTTAACATTTTAAATTCATTTTTAGTTGACAAATAGCAATTGTATACCTTGATGGGGTATGATGTTTTGATATATGTAGACATTATAGAAATAGTCAATAAAGCTAATTAACATATATATCACCTCACCTCCTTATCATTTTTCTGCGGTAAAAACATTTAAAATCTATTCTTTTAGCAAGATTGAAATATACAATAAATTATTATTAACAATGGTCATTAGCCATTTTGGAAAATAGTATGTAGTTTTTCAGAAAAATAAAAAATAGAATTATTATAATATCCAGTAATCCCACTTCTGGATATATATCTAAAATAAGTGAAATTGGTATGCTGAAGAGATATCAGCAATTCCTTGTTCACTGCAGCATAGTTTGATCTTTCTAAAAATTAAATAGTAGCAGCCAGACCAAGGAAGGAGATCAGAATTTGAAATGCCCCCAAATTGGTTGTGAGTTTACCATTTTTTTCTCCATCAGAATCTCTCCACCTGAAGTCAATGAGTTGAAGTGGCACCAGGATGCAAGAAGAGAGACCTCCAAGAGAAGTCCTCTAGTTCTGGCTAGCAGAGAAAGTAATGGAACTCCGAAATTTTAGAAAGAGTGTAGAGATACCACATATTTTTTTTTTTCTTTTCTGTGTTCTCCCTCTCTTCAGTCCCTGAGCAATTCTATGGTGATGGTGGAAGCATGAACCACACTCTGATTGATGGAGGGGAAACTTTATCTCTATTTAGTTGATCTGTGGTTCCAAAGGTGTGGGGCCCAAAATTCTCTTTTTCTCTCTTCCTTCCCACATCTATGCCCCTCACATGCAGCTGCAATTGCAGAAGTGCACAACAGAGCCAAGAAATCAAAGTCCAACTTACTGGACAGAGGACTGGTAAAAGGAACTTCAGAGAAATGAGGAGATATCAGAAAGAGAGGAGCTTGGGAACGTGACCCCATAAAGTGGTTTATGAAATCCAGAGTTCATCCTCAAATAGTTCATGCAGTAGATATGATCCTATTCAGCACAGTAAAAACTTTGAAAGACTGGACTAATGGATAGACCAAGACCCATGTCCCAGAGTGGTGGCCCACAAGTAGACAAATCAAAATAGCACTGCAGGCCAGGTGCAATAACTCACAACCATAAGCCCAGCAATTTGGGAGGCTGAGGCAGGAGGATTGTTTGAGGGCAAGAGTTCAAGATCAGCCTGGGCAACATAGTGAGACTCCCTCTCTACAAAAAAATAGAATACTTAGCTGGGCATGGTTATGTGCACCTGTAGTCCTAGCTACTCTGGAAGCTGAGGTGGGAGGATTGCTTGAGCCCAGGAGTTTGAGACTGCAGTGGGCTTTGATCAAGCCACTGCCTTCCAGCCTGGGTGACAGAGTGATACATTGTCTATTATTTTGAAAATAGCACTGCAAATGCTGAGCTGTCATTGTAATCACAGCCCACAGAATATGGTACGGAAGTTGTGGCCTCAAATTAACCAAGGTGACTGCCTTCTAAAACACAAAGATCAACATTATTTTTAGAATTTAAACAAGACTCAGTGTTTCATGATATCACATTCAAAATGTCCACAATAAATAAGCCAGTGAAATCTGAATGTACTTGGAACAAAAGGAAATGCCAGATGACACAGATATTGAAACAATCTGACAAATATTTGAATTAGCTATCATAAAAATAATCCACGAAGCAACCATAAACTCTCTTAAAACAAATGCTTAAAAAGAATGTGTCAGAAGAAAAAAAAAATATATATATATAAAGAAGAACCAAATGGAAAGTATAGAACTGAAAAATACAATAACAAAAAAACTCATCAAAAACAAAAACAAAAATTCTCTCACTTGATAGACAAAAATAGCAAAATGGAAATGACATTAGGAAGAGTCATTGAATTTAAATATAGAGTAACAAGAATCATTCATCCTGAAAAACAGAGGGGAAAAATGTTTGGGGAAACATGAACAGAATGACAAGTGCTGGTGGGAAAATAATAAAGAGTTACATTTGGGTCATTGAAGTACAGATCAAGGCAGAAATAGTATTTGAAGAGATTGGACTGATAAGGGAATTTATCAAGTCATCGATTCAAGAATTTCAATGGACTCCAAGCAAAATGAACACAAGGAACCTAAACCTATCCATATCATAATAAAATTGCTGAAAATAAAAGGAGAATAGAAACTCTAAGTGGTCAAAGTAAATTGACACATGACCTCCTAACAAGGAACAGTAAGATTTAAAGATGACTTCTTATCAGAAAAAATGGCCATTAGAAAATAATAAATTGACAGCTTTAAAGTGGTAACTGTGAATAACTGGAAAATTAGTATTATAAATCCAATAAAAATATCCTCGAAAAATAAAGGTGAGATAAAGATGTTTACATGTTAAAAGGAAAACAAATACTAAGAGAATCCTCTCCAGTACCCTCTATAATAAAGCAATTCTAAAGCAACATAATGAGACAAAACCAATCAAAAATGGTACCAGTTCAAAGCACAAAAGCATAAAAAGGAATGAAGAACCATGAAAAGGATAAATATGTGGGTGAATCTAAAAGTCTATTAAACTTATAAAACAATTATATGAATGACATAAAAGGTTTAAGTACATGCAGAGTTAATATCCAGGAAAAATAATATGAAAATGAAAGGAGCCTAAATTACTTTTGTGTTCCAAGCTCCTTGTATCATTTGAGAAGTGTTAGAATAAAAAAAATGTGTTATACTTTAATAAATCAACAATGCCTGTTATAATATCTAAAACAACCATTAAGAGTTTATTGAAAAATAACAACCTAACAAAAGATAGAATGATTAAAGTATTGGTTAGTTTTAAAAAGTCAACAAAATAGCAAGAAAGAATATAAAATACATGAGACAAATAGAAAAATTTGTTAGTAGATTTAAATACAAATAAATAAATAATTACCTGAAATTTAAAAACAAAAGGTCTAACTCCTCTAATTTCAAGAAAAAGATTCGCAGATTGGATAAAATTCTAACTGTATGCTGCTTAAAAGAGACAAACCTTAAATATAAGTAAAGGAATTTTTTTAAATAAAATGATTATAAAAGTACATGATGAAAATTCAACAATAAAAAACTGTGTAGCCATACAAATTCCAGACAAAATTGTCCTAACATCAAGAGTCATTATTAATTATAAAACGATATCCCATAGTGATAAAACAATAAACTAGGAACATAAAACTATCCTTAATTTGTATGCTCTGAATTATATATTCCAAAAATATATACAGAAAGAAAATGAAAAAACTATAAAGATAAACAGAGAAGTTCACACTCAAAGTGAAAGATTTTAATGGATATCTCTCAGTACTTGCCAGGCAAAAAATCAGTAAGAATACAAAAAATAATAACAACACAATTACCAAACTTTATTTAATTTACATGAATAAAATACAGCACAGAGAACTTGTAGAAAACACATTTTCATAAAGTACACATTACTAAAATTGCAACATTTGTAATTTTTCTAAAATTGACTATATGCTCAGCTATAAAGCGTGTTCCAACAGACTTCATAGGCCTGAAATCATACTGAGTATATTATTTATACTCCATGGAATTAAGAAACAAATTAAAATGGGAAAACCTCTAACAGTTTAAATATTAAGCACTACTCCTCTATGTAACCCAAGATTCAAAGAAGAAGACACAATATAAAGTAGAATGTAGTATGAGCCAAATGATACGAAAATATGTGGCTTAATAAAGCATAGAATACAGTGATAGCAGTGTGTAGAAGAAAATTAATAGCTTTAAAATATACATACTAGAAAAGAATAAAAAGCTTAAAAGTGATTATCTGTTTAGAAATTGTCTGTACAGAGCAGAGAATGTAGCACAGAAATAAGTTGGGAATGGGTTAAAATTAATAAAATAGAAAATAATACAGAATACAGAAAATCAACAAAACTAAAAGTAGGTTTTAAAAATTTGTAATAAATTTCACAACTCGTGGGGGTAAGTGTTCAAGAAACAACAAAAGAAAGCATAGACTTCCAATATCAGGAATAAAAAAGAAGAAATATTTCATGCCATACAGATGTTAACAGCACAAAAAGATAATAAATTTATGACATTTATGTTGAAATTTTGATATAAAGAAAAAATAGAAAATATACATTGTGCAATATCTATAATTAACCTTCTCACATAAAAATTTTAGGCTCAGATAACTTTCTTTGAGAATTTCTATCAATTAATTAAGGAAAAAAAAACTTGAATCTTAAAGAAATTATTTAAGAAACAGAAAAAGGAGGAATATTTCCCAGCCCACTTAATGATGCTAGCAAAACTTTGATTCCCAAATCTGACAAATACTTTTTAATACAACTGAAAATATCCAGTTCAATTTATTTTATTATTTTCGTGATAAAATTTTTTATAAAAGTCTTTGTGTTCAATTATTGCAGTTTGACTTCCACTATACTATTTTTGAACCTACTTTTCTCAAATTACAGACCTTGACAATGAAACCACAAAAATAATTCTCATTGCTTATGTTAAAATCTCAGAAATATTTGACTGTTTAATTATTTTTAAAGTGTTTGAATAGTTATAAGTATATAAAAAACTGTTAACTGCTCTTCTCACTTTTTTCTTTCCAGCAATATAAAACCATCCATTCACTCAAAATTATCGTAAGGCATGAACTCTCAGCTAGAGGTTACATCTCCTAAAAGCCCTTGAAAATATGCATGGCCATTTGAGTAACTTTTTGCTATTGAAGGATAAGTAGAAAAGTGTGCAAGATTCTGCTCACATTATTTTAAAAATAAAATTGTTTTCCATTCACTTTCTCTTTCCCCTTCTTATAGGCTAGAGCATTGATGCTGCTTTAATGTAAATGCTGATCATGCTGATTAGGGCAACAACAATGAAAAAGGAGTGGCAGAGTTGGCAAATAAAAAAGGTAGAATAAGCCTGGTTTCCTTCATGGCATTATAGACCCAGCAGCACATCCACCCTGAACAGCCCATGCATTGCTAGACTATTAGAAAGAAATAAAACCTCATCTGGTCTGAGCTACTATATTTTTTGGTTCTTTGTTACACCGAGTAACTTATAGCATCATTAATAAGAGAAAACAAAACTCCACAATAGAAGTATTTAATTAATATAACAAGAACATTGGATGATTCCAGATTTGGCAAAATGCTTCAGCAATGATAGCACCATAGCTAGGCTTTTTCCCATATATCCACAATGCCACACTTGGCATATTTTTCTTAATTTTATACTCTTGTGGTCCAAAAATGACTGAAGCACCTCCAAGTATCATTTTCTCTAAAATAAATTTCAATTAAAGAAAAAGGAGTATCAGTCTCCATTAAACCCCCAGTATCCTTTACCTTCTGGCTCTGGCGATAATGAGTCACTTATGAGTTCCCAAAATAAAATAAAATACAGTAAAATAAAATAAAACTCAAAAAATAGTAATGGGCTTTTGCTTGGTTTATGTCAATCATGGCTTCCCTAAGGCTTGGAGAATGGCACACATATTGCTACTTGAACAAATTGGATTTCTATAAACTAAGGAAGGAAGGATAATGGGGCTTTTAAGAAGTTACCATTTATGACAGATCCATTTATTTCCTACTTCAATATTTATACAGGCATTTTCCCCAATATATACTTATTAAGTTTTTCTCTTACCTTTTTTACAATGCATTTATGCCCTCTTTAAGGGAAAAATCTGCATAGGCTCATCTAGTTACCAAGCTTGAAGTAAATGATGTTTGATCTATGCATTTATTCATTATAAATCCCTATGTTGCACTTCTATATCAAAAAGATAAATTACCTGCCCCTAATACATTCATTATACAATGGAGGAAGAGGACTATAACAACTTCCTTTGAATAGGGGCAGGGGGAAGGAATTCACAGTAGTTTTGGGTCCAAAATATGCACCATAACATTAGAAAGGATTATTGATTTTCTTCCTTCAGTGGGGTAAGCCCTTTGGATAGCCAGTCTATCAGTATGTAGTTCTATTTTATGGACTGTCCTTTCTTGGCCATTGTCCTCCATGACCATGATTAAGATGGGCATTGAGGAGAATGCCTTTTGGGATATTGCAGTCCACTTGCCATGTTGAGAGTTCTGGTGCCCAGGGGTATGGACCCAAGAATTCAGTAGTCAGCCAGTTGGTTTCAATGTTTCTGGTCTCTATTGCAGTAAATTTCCTCAAACTTTTTGAGTTCTGGTCTCTTTGTTTTGCTCTATTCTGTTTTAGTAACCACAGCTAAAAATTTTATTAGGACATCTTCTGTAAGCCTGAAAATGCCTATAATTTTAGCACTAGTCTTAATACAGAATTCTCTAGTTTAATGGACCTTCTTTGCTTGTGTATAGCAAAGTACGTGACCTTTTGTTCATTACCATTGTACCCTGCAAACTTGCTGCAATTGCTTATTAGTTTAGGGATTGTTTGGTCAATTCTAGGGATTTTTTAAATAGATAATAACGCTATCTGTAGGTTTTATTTATCAGTTTTATTTCTTATACCAAATCTCTGTATCTTTTATTTCCATTTTGTGTCTTACTGCACTAGCTAGGACTTCCAATATCATGTTAAATAGCAGTAGTGAGAGCTATACCATTGCCTTGTTCCCAATAATACAGAGAAAACATCTAGTTCCTTACCATTAACATTCTGTATGTTATATCTACATTAACACTCCACATTATTTAAGTTGAGTAGATTAGCCTATATTCATAGTTTTCGGAGAGATTTTAGAATGAATCAGTCTTGGATTTTGTCAAATTCTGTTTCTGCACCTTGTAATATGATTGTATGATTTTTCTTCTTTAGTCTGTTGATGTGATGTGTTAATATATTGATTTTCAAATATTGAAGCAGCCTCGAATATCTAGAATAATTCCACTTCATGTATAAATTATATGTTGTTGGAGTCAATTTGGTAATATTATCTTATGAACTTTTGCATCTATGTTAATTAGAGATATTGATCTGTAGTTTTCCTTTCTTATAATGTCTTTATCTGGTTTTAGGGAGCTGCTAGCCTCATACAATGAGTTAGGAGTTAGGAAGTATTCCTGCTGTTTCTTTTTTGTGGGAGAGATTGCAGAGAATTTTTATAATTTCTTCCTGAAATATTTGGTAGAATTCACCAGTAAAACCTATCTGGACCTATTGCTTTCTGGTTGGAAAAGTTATTATTAATTTAATTTCTTTAAATAGACATAGACTTATTTAGATTATCAATTTCTTCTGTTGTGAATTGTGGTATTTGTGTCTTTTAAGGAATTGTTCCATTTTATCTGTTTTCAAATATACAGGCACAGAGTTCAAAGTATTCTTTTATTATCATTTTTATTTCAAAATATTAAGGGATACCAATATTTTTGTTACATGAATACCTTGTCTAAGTCTTAAGTCGGGAATTTTAGTGAGCCCATTACCAGAATAGTGTTCACTGTACCCAAGAGGTAAGTTTTTACCCTTCACTCTCTCCATTATTAAAAAGTCAAAAAAAGATAGATTAATCTTTGGATGGTGTGGATGCTGAGAGATAGGAAAACTTATACATTGTTGGTGGGACTGCAAGATTGTGCAGCCTCTATGGAAAACAATATGGAGATTCCTCAAAGAAATAAATGCAGACTTACCATTTGATCCAGCAATCCCATTGCTGGGTATCTACCCAAAGTAAAAGAAGTTAATTTATTATATTTTTAATTACTGTGGGAAGAGTGGTAATGTCCTCTCTTTTCTATTTGATATTAGTAATTTGTGTCTTTTCCTCTGGGTTAGCCTGGATAGATTTTATCGATTTTATTGATCATGTCAAGGAGTCAGCTTTTTTTTTTATTAAAGTATAATTTACATATCATGTCTTTACTCCATTTTAAGTATACAATTAAATGGTTATTAGTAAATTTACCATGTTGTACAGCTATTCACATAAATCAGTTTTAGCGGATTTCCTTCCTCCTATTGAGTCAGCTTTTGGTTTTACTGGTTTTCTTTATTGATTTTCTGTTTACAATTTAATTGATTTCTGCTCTAATTTCTATTTTGTTTTTCTTTTCTTCTGCTTGTTTTAGGTTTATATTACTCTTTGTTATCTAGTTTCCCAAACAAATTTAGATATTTTTTTCTTTTCTAATGTATACATTCAATGCTATAAAATTTCTCTTTGACCTCCTTGTATATTTTTTATTGTTATTAATTCCCTGCCATACAGTTTGCATATGTTTTATTAAATTATGTGGTCCATCTCTTCACTTTGTTGATTGTGTCTGTGTTGAGCAGAATCTTTTTGGCTTTGTGTGATCCCATTTGTCCATTTTTCTTTGGATTCTTAACCTTTTGAGCCATTACCTAAGAAATTTTTGCCTAGATCAATGTCATGAAGGGTTTCCCCAATATTTCCTTCAGTTGTTTCATAGTTTCAGGTCTTAGATTTAAGTTTTTAATCCATTTTGATTTTATTTTTATATATGGCAAGAGATACGGGTCTAGTTTCATTCTTCTCCTTATGGATATCCAATTTCCCCAGCACCATTTACTGAAGAGACTGTCCTTTTCCCAATGTATATTCTGGGCACCTTTTTCAAAATTGAGTTGACTGTAAATACGTAGATGTATTTCTAGGTTCTCTACTCTGTTCCATTAGTTTATGTATATGTTTTTATACCAGTCCCATGCAGTTTTGGTTACTATAGTTTTATAGTTACCACGATTCCTCCAGCTTTGTTCCTTTTGTTGAGGATGTCTTTTGGGGTTCCATACAAATTTTAGATTTTTTTTTTTGTATTTCTGTGAAGAATACCACTGATGTTTTGATAGTGATTGGGTTAAATCTATAGATTGCTTTGGGTACTACGGACATTTTTACAATATTGTTTCTTCTAATCCATGCACATGGAATATCTTTCCATTTTTTTGTCCTCTTCTTCAATTTCTTAGGTCAATGTTTTATAGTTTTCATTGTGGAGATATTTTGCTTCTTTATCAAGTTTATTCCTTGGTATTTTAGTTTATTTGTAGTTATTGTAAATGGGATCACTTTATTGGATTATTTTCCAGATAGCTTGTTGTTGGCTATGAAAATGCTAATGATTTCTGTATATTGATATTGTATCCTGCAAGTTTATTGAATTTGTTTTCAGTTCAAATATATTTTTGGCGGAGTCTTTAGGTTTTTCTAAATTTAGTAATATAGACCATATAGCTCTATATTTGATCATGTGATCAAATATGATCATATGATAAAATAGATCATCATATGATCTAAATATAGATCATATCCTCTGTAAACAATGATAATTTGACTTTTCCCTTTCCATTTTGGATGTCCTTTATTTCTTTCTCTTTTCTAATTTTTCTGGTTAGGACTTCTAGTAGTATGTTGGAAAAAATTGATTAAAGTGTACATACTTGTTCCAGATCTTAGATGAAAGGCTTTCATTTTTTTTCCCTATTCAGTATAATACTAGTTGAGGGTATGTTTTTTATAGGTTTTACCATGTTGAGGTGTGTTCATGCTATACCCAGTTTGTTGAGGGTTTTTATCATGAAGTCATAATGAATCTTATCAAATCATTTTTCAGCATCTATTGAAATTATCATATGGTTCTTGTCCTTCAATTCATTAATATAATATCATAATATTAAAACATCTCATTTATTCATTTGCCTATGTTCAACCATCCTTGTTTCCTTGGGATTAATCCTACTTGATCACAATGAATGATCATTTTAATGTGTTGTTGAATTTGGTTTGCTAGTATTTTGTTGAGAATTTTTTGCATCTAAGTTCATCAAAGATATTGACCTGTAGTTTTCTTTTTTGTTATGTCATTTTCTGGTTTTGGTATCAAGGTAATACTGGCCTTTTAGAATGAGTTTAGAAGTATTCTTTCCTCCTCAATTTTTTGGAAAAGTTTGAGTAGGATTACCATTAGTTCTTTTTTGAATGCTTGAAATTCAGCAGTGAAGCCATCAGGTCCTGTGTTTTGTTTTTTTCATTTTTTGATGGGAGACTTTTTATTATGGCTGCTATTCATTACTTGTTATTGGTCTATTCAAGTTTTAGATTCTTTCCTGGTTCAATCTGGGTAGTTGGTATGTTTCTAGGAATTTATCCATTTTTTTTCTAGGTTTTTCCATTTATTGGCATGTAATTGCTCCTAAGTCTGTAATGATCCTGTGAATTTCTGTAGTATCGTAATATCTCCTTTGTCATCTCTGATTTTATTTGTGTCATCTTTTTGTCTCAGTAAGACTAGCTAAATGTTTGTCAATTTTATCATTTTAAAAACCAACTTTTTGTTTTGTAGACACAAAAGTATTATTTTAAGTCTCAATTTATTTAATCTGTTCTGATCGTTATTTTTTTTTCTTTTCTTTTAGTAATTTTGGGTTTGGTTTGTCTTGTTTTTCTAGTTCTTTAGGATGGATCATTAGGTTGGTTATTTGAAGTTGTTCTACTTTTTTGATGTAGGTTTTTGTATGAACTTACCTCTTAGTACTTCTCTTATTGTATTTCAAAGGTTTTGGTATGTTGTGCTTCCATTTTCAATTTTTTCAGGAAATTTTTTTAATTTCCTTAGTTTCTTCATTGACCCAGTGGTTGCTCAGGAGCATATTGTTTAATTTCCATGTGTTTGTATATTTTCCAAAGTACCACTTGTTATTTATTTCTAGTCTTTTTTTTAAATTTCAAAATATTATGGAAGTATAAACATTTTGTTTACAAGTAATGCTTTTGCCTTGTCCAAGCCAGAGATAGAGGCATGACCTTCCCCCACACAGTTCACTCTGTCTCATTAGTTGTGAGTTTACCTACCCCCATGCCCCCACTTGAACCAGCACCCAATGAGTATTACTACAATGTGAGTTTTGATCAGTTAGTACCAATCTGATGACAAGTACATGTGGTGCTTATTTTTCCATTCTTGTGATACCTCATTTCAAAGGATGGGCCCAAGTTCTATCCACGATGATACAAGAGGTGCTAGATCACCATTATTTTTTGTGACTGAGTAGTATTCCACAGTATACATATACCACATTTTATTAATCCACTCATGGATTGATGGGCACGTGGGTTGTTTCCACATCTTTGCACTTGTGAATTGTGCTGCCATAAACATTCTAGTGCAGATGTCTTTATTTTAAAATGTCTTTTTTTTTTTCCCTATGAGTAGATGCCTAGTAGTGGGATTGCTGGATCAAATGACATTTCTATTTATAGCTCTTTGAGCTAGCTCCAAATTATTTTCCATAGGGGTTGTACTAATTTGCAGTTCCAAGAGTCTTCCTATTTCTCCACATCCTCGCCAGCATTTGTTGTTTTGGGGCTTTTCGATAAAAGCCATTCTCACTAGAGTTTGGTGATATCTCACTGTGGTTTTGGTTTGCATTTCCCTAATGATTAGAGATGTTGAGCACTTTTTTATATGTTTGCTGGCCATTATTCTGTCTTCTTTTGAAAAGTTTCTGTTCATGTCCTTTGTCAATTTATTGATGGGGTTGTTTGATTTTTTCTTATTGATTTTCTTAAGTTCTATATAGATTCTTGTTATCAGCCCTTTCTCAGGTGAGTAGAAAGCAAATATTTTCTCCCATTCTGTAGGTTGTTTATTTGCCCTAATGATAGTTTCCTTGACTGTGCAGAAGCTCACTGTGGTTTTGATTTGCATTTCCTTAATGACTAATAATGTGGAACATCTTTTCATCTGCTTGTTGGATATTTGTATTTTTGTTTGGAAAATCTCTACATGGGCCCTTTGCTGATTTATCAATTGGTTTGTTTGTCTTTTAATTGAGTTGTAAGAGATTTTATATATTTTGGATGGAAGTCACTCATCAGACATAAGATTTGCAAATATTTTCTTTCATTGCATAGGTTGTCTTGTCATTTTGAGGAAATGGATTTAATCCTCAAAAGTTTTAAATTTTGATTAAGCCTAATGTATCTATTTTCTCTTTTGTTTTTCATTCGTATTTTATCATATTTAAGAATCCATTGCCAATCATGATTCTGAAGATTTACCCCTGTGATTTATTCTAAGAGCTTTCTGGTTTTAGCTCTTATATTAAGGTCATTTATTTGTTTTAAATTAATTTTTGTATATGACATTGGAACACAAATTCATTCCTTTAGTGTGGATATATGTTAGTCACAATATTGTGTTTTAAAGAAATTATTCTTTTCCTATTGAATCATCTTGATATCTATGTTAAAATTCAGTTGACCATAGATGTATGTGTTGGTTCTGGATTCTCAAATCTTTTCCATTAGGCTAAATGTCTATCCTTATGTCACTGCCACTCTATTTTAATTACCAGTTTTATAATAAGTTTTCAATTTGGGAAGTGTGAGTCCTCCAACTTTATTCTTTATTTTTATTCATGGCTGTTTTGCTATTTGGTCCCCTTTGCAACTTCATATGAAATAGAATATTGGCTTTTCCATTTATTCAAAAAGCCATTGTAATTTTGATAAAGATTGTCTTGATGCTGTAGGCAATTTGGGATAATAATGTCATTGATATATTAAGTATTCTAATCTGGAAGACGGGATTTTTTTCCCATTTATTTAGGTCTTCTTTCATTTTTTTCAACAATGTTTTGTAAATTTTAGTGTATAAATCCTACACCTGCTTCATTAATTTTTACCTAGGTATTTTATTCTTTTGGTTTGTATTATAAATGGATGTGTTTCCTTAATTTACTTTTTGCATTATTCATTGCGAATGTATAAAAATAAAATTCATTTTTGTGTGCTGCTGTTGTAATCTGCAACTTTGCTCAATTTGTGTATTAACTCTAGTAGTTTTCCTTTTTTTGTAGACTCTTTACAATTGTCTATATATAGAATCATATCACCTGTTAATACAGTATTACTTATTTCTTTCTAAATTAGATGTATTTTGTTTCTTTCAAAAAATTTTCTGCCTAGTTGTTTTGGCAAGAATTCCCCATATAGTGTTTGTGTTAAAAGCAGGCATCCTTTTCGTGTTCCTGATCTAAGAAAGAAAGCGTTCAGTCTTTCACCATTGAGTATGAGGTTTGCTGTAGGTTTTTCATAAATGTCCTCTCCCATCTTTTCAGATTGGCTCTGTGTTGAGATACTCCTTCAATGCTTAGCCAGGCCATTTACAACATGGCCTTTTCCTTCGCTTCCTACTAAAAGGGAGCCTAGAGATTAGTCAGAAGGGAAATTTAGGGTATTCTCAAGTTTTTATGAATATGCATTCTGCCTTGGGGAAATTCTCTAGCACACCTGAGCGTTTGGGAATGCCCTAATTTCCCAAATAAACAAACACTCTAACATTTCCTCTCAGGCTTTTGTTTCTCTATCGTGTGCCTCCATCCATAATCTTTTGCCTCAGGGTTGTTCATTTGCCTTACAGTGTTTTTGAGGAATGCTCACCATTTTCCACTCTTATGAGTCCTGAGTTAGACAAAACAAAGACAAGCACCTTTTGTCAGTCCTTAAGGTAAACTCCAGATAAGGGGTAGAAAATAAAATTCTTTGTGAATAAGGCCTATTCTGTTCCCTTCAGAATCAGTGACCATAATCCCACACTGGGATTGTGGACTGCTGTCTTCTATATCATTGCTGAGCCATGGAGGGGTTGGACATGGGTCAAATAGAATGCCACAAACTTTCTGCCATTTGTAAGTTTTCTATTTATTGATTCTATATTAACTTAGTTGTAAACCTTTAGTGATTTCCAGAGTTCTGGCAGAGTTGCTTTGGCAATTTTTTTTGTTTTTTCAATGTTTCTGCAAACAGCTGGACCCTTGAAGCTGCCTACTCTGTCATTTTTCACTAAAGTTTATATCTCCTTTACTTTTGAAGGAAAATTTCACTGGATACAGATTTATGGCTGGGTGTTTTATTTTTCCAACACTTTAAATATCTCACTTCATGTGCTTTCTTCCATGGTTTCTCAAGGGAAATCTGATATAATTCTTATACTTGTTCCTCTATAGGTAATGTGCTTTTTTTCTTTTTCTAGCTTATTTCAATAATTTCTCTTTTCTGTGGTTTTCTGTAGTTGGAATATATCTAGGTACAGATTTTATTTTTATATTTATACTTCTTGGTGTTCTCTGACCTTCCTGGATCTGTGGTTTGATGCTTGTTATTAATTTTGGGAAATTATCAGCCATTATTATGTCAAATATTTCTTCTGTTTCTTTCTTTTTTGTCATTCTGGAATTCCCATTATGTATAGTTTCACATTTTGTAATTGTCCCATAGTTCTTGTATGCTGTGTTCAATTTTTTAAATTATTGTTTTCTGTTTGATTTTTGAAAAGTTTCTACTAACATATCTTCAAGCTCACTGATTCTTACTTCAGCCATATCCAGCCTACTGATGAGCCCACCGAAGACATTCTTTCTGTTATAGTGTTTGTGATTTCTAGCATTCCTTTTTATTTCTTTATTAGTTTCTTCCTCTCTTCATACTTTACTCATCTCTTCTTGCATATTGTTCACTTTTTCCATTACAACACTTAGCTCTATGATAGTTATTTTAAATTTTTCATCTCATAATTTAAAATCACTGCCATCACTGAATATGGTCTGATGCTTAATTTGTCTGTTAAGAGTGAGATTTTTCTTATCTTTAATAAGCTGTGTAAATGGTTTTTTGAAAGCTAGGCATGATATGTTGGGTAATAAGAACTGAGGCAAATAGGCCTTTAGTGTGAGTGTCAATATAACTAGAAGTTATGCTATGTTTACTATTTGTTGTAGTTGTATGTATCAGAAGCTTTAATTTCCTCTAGTGTCCTTGTTTTTGTCTTCCATACTATCTTTGAGTTTCCCTAATAACTTGGTTTCAAGTAGAGTCTGAGTCTTTAATGTCTCCGGTGTAATGCACTCTTATCCTACTAGAGCCCTATTGATGTTATAGCAAGGTATTAAGGACGAAAAGTTGTCTATTACCCTATGATTAGATTTAAATATTTTTAGTAGGCCTGAGTCCCCCGGTGTGATCATCAGAAGAGTTTTGTCACCTTTTTCCCCACCTTATGTGAAACAAGAAAGCTAGTGGGTGCTAAGTTGTCTAATAGTCCTATCCCTAAATCAGAAAGGGGTGTGGCAACATTTCCTTTGAAGGCAGACTTTTGTTAAAGAGGAAAAAAGTGGGTGTATTTCAAAATGGTTACTTTTCCCTTGGAAGTGTTTCAAAATGATTACTTTTCAACTTCACTTGCTAGAAGCAGGAGGGATTTTTCTCAGTTCATTTTCATGAGACCTTGGTAGGTCTATGGTGGTAAACTCAAAGTGAAAACCCTAGTTAGACTGGGCCCCAAGGAGTTACTAACTTTCAAGATAGTCCATGCTCAGTGTCCATCAATAAATCAGTCACTGTTTAAGTGTTCATACCATTTCATAAGTGCAGTGGTTTCTGCTGCTAGTAAGCTGCTATTCTCTGTAACGGTTCTCTCCTCCATTTTCAGGGAGATAGTTTTTCCTATGGTGTCAATTTTTTTATGGATTTAAGAAGAGGTATTGATTTTCCGTTTTTTGGCTTTTGTTCCTTTTTATGAGGACTGGGGTGACAACTTTTAAGCTCTAACATTTGAAACAAGCAATTTGAAATAGTAACCTTATTGAGGGGGCACCACCCTTTTTCAGATCTTTACTAGAATGTTCTGTCTTTTTGATAGAGAATGATTAATAGAAGCAGTAAGATATAAACCTAAGTCCTTAATGTTGGTCTTTGCTCAGTCTACGGTTTCTAATCTCTTTCTTGTACTATTTTTAGTGTGGCACTTTTCCAACACTGCAAATTAAAACAAATCCAATTTCTAATGTTAAAAGAAAAAAAAACATCAAACACAATAAATTTAACAGAGTTTATATGAGCAAACAATGATTCATGAATTGGGCAACACTCGGAACCAGAACAGATTCAGAGAGCTCTACTCAGCAGTGTGAACCGTATGCTTTTATAAGCCAAACACAGAAACAAAGTAGAGAAATCACCTGATTGTCTTAGCTAGACATCTGCCTAAATTGGACATGGTGTGATGAGGCATTTACCTTATATGGGCATAGGCTGAACAGTTGGTTGTCTGTGATTTGCTGAAACCCAGCTATTTATTATGAAAAGCACACTCCTAAATTAGATTTCAGTTTATTATGTAGGAATTCAAAGTGTGGAGGCAAGTACGCTAGGTAGGAAAAAAGAGCACCTCTCTTAGTCAATCTTTATTTTATACTCCTCTTTTGAACTATTTATATTAAACCTAAACACCACTCTCTGTTTTGTAAGCTCTAAAAAAGAGACAATTTTTGACAATAACTTGAAATTCCCTCTCACTTCTTCTAATTAATATTTTATCTTTTGAAATGTAGTCTGCATTGCAGAATATAAGAGGAGAAAATTTGACTATGTGTTATGCTTCATATAAAAAGGATAACAAGTTATCCAGCCTGAGATAATTGGGTTGTCACTTACCCCTAACTGTCCTCATTCATCAATATTCAACAACGTAGGAACTATTGCTTGTACCACCCAATTTTCTGTAATCCAGGTTTTTATTAAGTAAAATATGTTTAGCTAAAGATAACAACAAGCACTACTAACAGTGGCTTAAATAATTAACTTTTCTAATTACCTCATATATAATCATAGAACTTTAGTCATTTTTCAGAACCTACGAGAAGATTTCCTCTGACTTCTTATTGGCTGGAACTCTGTCACAAGCCAATCTATAAAATAATCACCAGCAAAGGAATATGAGATTAGCATATTTTACTTAGATCAATCACAATTCATACTCTGGGGCTTGACAGCATTTCCCTCCTTCCATCGGCAAATTGCAGACTGAACATGATTAGAGTTTATGAATTATGTGGAAGGAAAGAATGACTACATTGATTGAGCAAAGAACTCCATCTGTAAATCATATATTTACTTTGTTTTCATTATATCATATTCTCTTTAGTTTTCTCCCTTTTTTCTAACTGTTCATACTCAGTCATTTTATGAGACTCTCTTCTGTCTAACTCTTAAATACATGTTCTTTAGCTCTCTGGCCCTTGTCTTTTTTTCACTCTCCTACTCTGTAGACTTCTCTATGATATATTCACCTAGTCTCATGGCTTCAATATTACTCCACAAGTGAGATGATTGCTAATGATATACATCCACTGAATATCTTTTGCTATTCAGGACTATATACCCAATTGGTTACTGAATATCCCTAAACCTTAATAAAAGGCACTTCAAACTTGCTATAAGCAAAACTGACAATTATTTTCTTGTAATATCTGTTCTGTACACTGTAATTCTAATAGCCATTCATTAAAATGCTCAATAAAGAACCTTAGGTGTCATCTTACATTTCTATCTTTCCTTAATCTTTACATGTATATAATCATCAGGTTCAGATAAATCCAGTTTTAAAAACATAGCAGAACATATACTCAACCAAAGATTACACATAAAGTAAGAAATAGATCTAGTAATAAGTCCAAAGAAATGTTAATATGTAAAGAATACTCATGGAGAGGAACTACAAAAAATATATAGAAATGACAGAAAATACGTATAAAGAGGAAAATATGGCATTGTGAGAAGCAAGTGAAGAAGGACTTTCAAGAAGGTGAAAACAGTTAACAATTCCAAATGAGGCCAAAAATTAATTAACATAATCAAACAAAAGTATCTGTTGGATTTAGCAAAAATTGTTGGGACAAAAGCCTGATTTAGGTTGGTTGAAGAGTAAATGTAGAAAGGGATTTGGAGATATTCTCACCTGAATACATGTTCTTAATATGTTCTTGCTCTCAGCTCCTTGGTTGAAGGGTCAAAACAATCAAAATGTGTTTCATGTTAATGTTTGCAGGAATTTTTTGTATTTGAAGTCATTTTCTATAAAAAAAGAGTAGGTCTTGGGCTGGGCGCGGTGGCTCACGCCTGTAATCCTAGCACTCTGGGAGGCCGAGGCGGGCGGATCGCTCAAGGTCAGGAGTTCGAAACCAGCCTGAGCAAGAGTGAGACCCCGTCTCTACTATAAATAGAAAGAAAGAAGTTAATTGGCCAACT